>DF363053.1:7980-38539 GCA_000787875.1 Solanum virginianum
GAGATTTTTTGTGGTATATCCGATTAAAAACACTTATTAAACACGTGTTTGCAGTTTGCACCAATTAAATTGAGAATACGTACTGAATTGAATTAATCATGATTTAAAAAAAAATATATTTCATATAATGTATTGAGTTCAATTTTTGTACGCAGTAAAAATAAAAAAGTTAATATAATCTTAAAATCCAATGCTTTGGTCTAACCCACCAATTAACTTAATTAGACGTATGATACGCCGAAAGCGGGTCATGTGTGTCTCTTCACCTCCCTTCCCACAGGCAAACAGCTGTGCAAAAATAGAATAGAACAATAAACTGAATCGATAAAAATGTTATGAATTTATTATTATTAGGTTATTAGATTATCCAGTTTTTAATGGTTCTTAAAAAAAAGATTATTAGGTTATCCGTTCGATATAGATTTTTATTATTGGGTAAGCCAATAAGATTATAATAATTTACAATTTTATCCTTTCGTAAATATTATATAATAGCAATTTAATAGTAACAGGACATTATAGCAATACTTTACCTATTTTAATCTTTACGGTAAGTGATTAGTTATCCACTTTAGTATTTTAGTTGTAATTAATTAATTATATAACTTTTGCAAGTTTATAAATATAGGTTTCGTACTCTATTTATTTTTTATTAATGCAAATTTTCATTATCATTCTTATCGGGTAAAACGAAAATCGAACCGTTAAAGACTTAAAATCGATAAATTGAAAACCGATAAAAATTATTTTATTAATTTCTTATTGGTTTGATATGAAAAATCGAAAATCGAACCGATAAAATCGAACCGAGCACACCCAGGTCCACTCGGTATGAGAGTGTTGTGTTTCCTTTCGTGGTTAACTGATTTTGCTGTGTTTACTATTTGATGTCCCAATATGATACTAATCAGATAGTAGTTTGTAAAGGATTAATCAGTACACAGAATTAAATTAAATCCATAGCTAATTGACTCAACTAGAATGTATACATATATATTATTACATCTCACATTCCGAATCAAAGAAAAACAAAAACTAATGTTAAATGAGCAGAAGCATCCGTTCTTGGTCGTCAAGTTGAATGCATGAGTAGGTCAGTGCTTCTGTGTTGATCCATATGCGAAAAATATTACTTATTAGACAAGCCACTTACTATAAATCTTAGATTCGTATCTGTCTAATATTGATCAAACATTAAGCTGAGAGGCATTAGCTTCACTTGAGTTGCGTTTCCGTGTGATGACGACAACGACAATGACAATTCCTAATAGAATAGCAAACACAAGACCGATAGGAATTCCAGTCATCCCACCACCACCTCCTAGTCGAACCCCACCACTTTCATATGCTACATTTGACTGCACATTTGCTGCTGTAGGAAATTGATCAGAACAATCTGATTGTGATGAATCACACAAATTCCCATTTCTAGTGTTTTGCTGTTGAGTATTAGGGTGGAAAAATGAGTACATTTCTGGTGATAAGGGAACAGAGTTTTCATAAGTGAGGGAATTTATAATGGATGGTAAGCAAACAACAGCAAGCAACAAGACAGATGAAGCTACCGGTAATTTCATTTTGTTTCTCAATTTGTTCTTTTGTTTTGTTTTTTGAAGTGATCTAATGGAACTGAGTAGGTTAGAATGTGGGAATGTCTAGATTACTGACTGCAATTTTTATAAGCTGAAATTTAATGATGAATTGATGGTTGCTTCGACTTGAATGTCTAGTGGAAAAGTAGGGAGCCAAATGATACATAAATTATCAATGACAATAACTTTAGTAAAGTCACTATTGTTAGAGTGAAATTGTAAAGTCATAAAAATATGAATTTTTATTAGTAGTAGCAAGTACTACAACAACATACCTAGTGAAATTCCACAAATGGAGTCTGGGGATTAGTAGTAGCAAGTCTTACCTATTATTTGTGTAAGTACATAATATAAAAACTTGTTGATAAATGATACAACTTTCGACCAGAAGATAGTGTAGTTTGTACAACTATCACTCCCAAATCACATTGATTATGTTCTGTGATACATGAGATTTGCTGCAATTAGTTTACAGAGAAAGAAGATGAAAAGTAATTAACATGTCTTACTTTTCTGAAAAGGTACGTGTTTGCTTAGACTATAAACAATCTTCTAATTGACCTTGCCTTTGGAGTTATTTTGACTTTTTCAATCTGCATTTTCCTCGTCCTCTATACCCTTTGACACTTGGCAGGACCGATACTACTGAAAGCCAAATGAGATCATTATGGAAAGTGCATTTATAACATATAGTGCCGTAATTGACCTGAGTAATTCACTTTATTTCCAAGGAATAATTTCGTTCAGTTATAGAATGTTAAAAATTTATAATTTATTTAAATTTTAAAAATATAAAGGGAGACGGAAGTCAAGTTATTGGAACACATTGGCGGCAATTATGGAAAATGGGAGATTTTTTGTGGTATAAGCAATAAAGTGATGATTAAAATTGAGAATCCATTGGAAAGAAATTTAGAGACCAATGATTTTTAATCATATTCTATGTACATTACTGATATGGTAGCTTAATATAGATTCATCAAATAGAGGAAATGCACGTAGAAATCAAATTCATGATTTAAGTTGATCTCAATTTCTGGAATGGAGAAAGTTATGTTGGGAATTTTATAATTTGGCTTAATCCACCAGCAAAGCTGACCTTATAGTAATCATAAATCTACATGAAATACTTAAAAACAATTTTTTTAGATTAAATTTGAATACTTAGAAAGTTTGTGCTTTAAAACTCGAATATTTTATACATTCTCTGTCCCAGTTTAAGTTTTACGTTGCACAATTCAGATTTCGAGACTCAAATAATTTAATTTGATCATTTTGAAGTATGAAATTTTTAAGATTTTAAAAACTATGTAAAATTATTATAACTCATAATCATTAATAATTTTAGATATATTAAAAATTATGAATAAATAAAAATTTGGTTGAAACTCAAAATCTATAAAATGCCACGTAAATTAAAACAGGTGGAGTAGGATAAAAAAAAATACGAGAAAAAAAAAGTCATGATCACTTGACTTCTTTACACTTTGTTTGGATGGTTGTTATGTATTATTTCATAATATAGTGTTATACTGTATTGTATTGTATCGTATCGGACTGATTGTTCCAATGACTACAATGTTTGGATAGATTGTATTGTTCTTCGTCGTTACATAATATCATACATCTATAATTTGAATGATCAATCTACAAGAAATTAAAAGGTATGTGGTGGATTTCATGCAAAGATAGGGTAAATGATAAAAAAGAATTATTAAATAAATAAAAAAAGTAAAAAATGAGAAGAAGACATTAAAGTAACGACGCAATCACACCAAATCGGTCGTTACATAATGGGTCTTTTCGTTGTTACCTAATGATGGAATAAACGATAGGATACAATGAAATTTAAGTAACAATCAAAACAAACATTGTACTTAAACGAATAATACAATATAATGGGTAACAACCATCCAAACAAGGGGTTAGAGTAAACATATAAAATGCATCATCACTAGCTGGATCTAGTGCGGATTTAAAAGGCACCAAAAGGGTTCAATTGAATTTCCATTATCTTAAATCACAAGTTTAATTAATTCTAAGAAAAATATAATTGATTTTTTAATCCACCAATGGATCAATAATCCTTCGAATTGTGAAAAGGGGAGAGCATGAGATGTAATAAGTATTAAAATTGAATTCGTCATTTAAAATTCTTAATAGAACTCTGCAATTATTCCTTTGTCAAATTGTTGATACAACAATACATAATTTTAAACATTTAGCGTAAATTTTTTTTTAAATATTTCCATATAAATGGTTGTCATTAATAAAAATAATTTAATATATGAAAAAAAGTTTTCATTAATAAAATAATTTAATATATGAAAAAAAGTTTTCATTAATAAAATAATTTAATCTATAAAGATACATTATATGGTTATATTTTCATAAATGTATTCATCCTAATCTGGTTCTTCTTTTATAATGGAAGAGTTTGAATTTATTTACATTATGGGTTCTGTTTGATTTTTTGTATGACCAGTTATTTTCTTTTATGTTTGTATAGGTAATTTTTGAAGTAGTTGCCACATTTTCATCATGTGGGAGTTAGAATTAATTCCTGTTTATCTACTTCTAGCCATGTGGGGAGGGCTAATGACTATAAATCGAACCTATCCAATTTTTACAATACGATGGTTGGCTGTTCACAGAAGAGTCGTTTGAATTATTAAGTAGGTGGCTTGTTTTAATTCAATACAATGAGGAGTTCTTGATGAACTCAATAACAGATTCAAGAAATCAGATTAGGAAGAAGAAGAAGAATAGAGAAGAAAGAATGATTGTATTCAGTAATCCTTTTTATGTGTAAAGAATACAAGCTCTCTTTATTTATATATACAGTTGAGTAAGTTAACTGCCTGTTAACTAACTACTAACAGCTTTAACTAACTATTTGAATTAGTAATAGATGTCCTTCATCCTTCAACACTCCCCCTCAAGCTAGGTACGGAAGGATGTGAAGATGTTTAAGATGCCTAGCTTGGAAGATAAATGTTCATGTTGAGCTTTGGTGAGTCCTTTAGTTAAGATGTCCGCAGGTTGCTCATGTGTTGGAATGTACCTTATGACTACTAATCCTTCCATTATTTTTCCGTTATGAAATAGCAATCTATTTCTATGTGCTTTGCCCTCTCATGATAGACAGGATTGGCAGCAATCTGCATAGCTACTTTACTGTCACTATAAAATACAATAGACTGATTAAGTTCTATTCCCAGTTCCTTTAGTAAGCCTCTTAACCAAATTATTTCAGACAATGTAGTTGTCATGCTTCTGTACTCAGATTCTGCAGAGCTTCTTGACACAATGTTCTGCTTTTTTGATTTTCAAGTTATAAGAGAGCTGCCAAGTTTAACAAGATAACCTGTGACTGATCTTCTTGACATAGGACAATATGCCTAGTCAGCATCACAATATGTTGTCATAGTTAAATCTTCTTTGCTTGACAGTAATACAACTTTTCCTGGTTCTTGTTTTAGGTATTTTACAATTCTCAAGGCTGCTTCCATAATAGTTTGTTTGGGATCTTATAAAAACTGACTTAGAGTTTGTACATTGTAGGCTATCTCAGGTCTAGTCATAGTTAGATAAAGCAACTTACCAATTAATCTTTGATATGAGCTTTGATTTGTACAGTGATCCTGAGACTCATTGATTCCCAGTTGTTCATCATACTTTTTTGGAGTGAGCTTGACATTGATGTCTACAGGTGTCACAGCAGGTTTAGTAGCAACAAGTCCTGTTTCAGAAATAAGTTCAAGTATGTACTTTCTTTGGTGCATTAGGAATCCCTCCTTGGATGTTGCAAATTCTATGCCCAGAAAGTACTTTAGTTCACCTAAGTCTTTCATTTTGAAAGCTTTCTGTGGTATTCCTTTGGTTTCTATGACTAACTCTAAGCTACTACCTGTAATAACCATGTCATCCACATAGATCAAAATAATTGTTACTTCTTTAGTTGTTCTTTTTATAAACAAGGAGCGATCAAACTTACTTTATTGAAACTGAGTTGTCAATAAGGCTTCTGTTAGTTTGGCATTCCATTGCCTTGGTGTTTGCTTTAGGCCATACAAGGATTTCTTTAGCCTACACATTTTATTCTCCCCCTAGCTATGAAATCCTTGTGGAAGTTCCATGTAGATTTCATCAGGCGGATCTCCTTGTAGAAAGCATTGTATACATCCATCTGATGTACATGTCAGTTATTGGTAGCAGCTAATGTTAATACAGTTCTAACTATTTTCATCTTGACAACTGGAGAGAAAGTCTCTTGATAGTCAATTCCTTCTCTTTGACTATATCCTTTGGTAACTAACCTTGCCTTAAACCTTACTACTTCTCCTCAGGGTTTATACTTGATCTTGAAGATCCACTTGTATCCTATCGGAGTCTTTCCTTTTGGTAAGGTTACTATGTCCCAAGTGTTGTTATTGTTTAGTGCAACTATTTCATTCTGCATTGCTTCAATCCACTATGGATCTTTCTTAGCCTTATTGTAATTTGTTGGTTCTGTTTCAACTGAAAAAGTAGACAAGTAGCACTGATACTTAGATGATAGATTAGCATAAGACATAAACTTGAAGATAGCATATGTAGTGTCTTGATGCAGATTGAGAGACACAAAATCCTTTAGTCAGATAGGTGGATGTTTCCCTCGCCCTAGACTAGTTATGCCTTGTCGATTAGGCTGTAGATCAAAGTTTGGTGTACTGACTTGAGTAGATTGTGACTGTTCCTTAATAAAACTAGGTTGAGTATGTCTGCCCACATGTACAGTTTCATTGGGCATACTATATAGGTAGGATTTCAGAAGGCACTATAGGAAATATCACTTCCTTTTGGTGAGTAATCTGATCAAAAGGAAACATATTTTCTCTGAAATCAACATCTCTACTTATAAATATTTTCTTTTCATGAACAACATACAGTATGTACCTTTTTTGAGTAGCAGAATATCCCAACAACACTGAAACTATGGATCTGGATTGAAGCTTGTCTTGTTCTTATAGCTTTTTGACTATGCTTAAACAACCTATAATTCTCAAGTGAGACAATAAAGGTTTCTTGTTATATAATCTCTCAAAGGGTGTTGAGTTGTGTATTGCAGTGCTAGGTGTCCTGTTTATTAAGTATGTTGTTGTTTGAACACACACACCCCAAAATCTTATAGGGATTTTTCCTTGAATTCTAATAGCTCTAGTTACTTTCAGGATATTTCTGTGTTTCCTCTTAGCACCTTCATTTTGCTAAGGAGTATATGGACAGCTTGTCTGATGTATTATACTCGTATTTTTGCATAAATTTGCACATACTGAGTTCATGAACTCAGTTCCATTATCTATTTGTAAGACTTTAACAGTCTTATCAAATTGAGTTTGAACATAAGCAATGAACTGTGACAAAACTACACATACATCAAACTTTAATTTGAGTAAAAATACTCAAGTCATTCTAGTGAAGTCATCTACAACTGTTAAGAAATATTTGTTTCCATTAAAAGTAAGCACTTTATAAGGACCCTATATATCCATATGAACTGAATCAAAAAGCAGAGTTAGTACTGATACTACTACTTGGGACACTTTTCTGGTCTGTTTAGCACAAGGACAAACAACACATTTCTTCAAGGTGTCTGCTACACTACCTATATCTGTGGACAATACTTTATTTAATACACCAGTGGACAGATGTCCCAGCCTTCTATGCCACAACTGAATGTCTTCAGTAGAAATAATTTTCCTGACTTTTAAGTTTAGTGTCAGCTTCTTGCAGAATTAATATGTCTAATTTACCAGTATGTAGAGTCCCCTTTCCTCTTTACCAATCTCCTTAATCTTCCCATTGTAGAGGTCCTGAAATAGACAGAAACCAGGGAAAAATCTAACTGGGCAGTTCAATTCTCTAGTCACCTAGAAAACTGCCATGAGATTAAAATGAAACTGAGAAAGATGTAACACATTACTAATAGTATTTCTATCAGAAATAGCACTTGACCCAACATGTGTTACTAGGGACACTTCTCCATTAGGTAAAAACATTTTTCTTGGATATTTTACTTCTCTTGTAGTGACAGGATCTAACATATTTTTGTCAAATACCATATGGTTTGTAGCACCAGTATCTATAATCCACTCAGAATTATTGTTAGAGGCTAACAAAGTTGTACTCATACTTGTTGCTACAGCTGATAAAGCAGTGTCAGACTTGGTTTACAACAGGCTGAGAATCTCTTCATATTGATCTTTAGTGAATGAATAGGCTCCACCTTGCATTGTTGGTTCCACATTTGCATTTTGAACTTGTTTACCTTTCTGATTGTACTGACTTTATCCTGATTCTTGACTTTCAACTTATCCTAATTCATCAGTAAATACATTATATGCAGTAGTATTTTGTCTATTCTGACTGTATTGTCCATTGGAGTTATAGCTTTTCTTTTTGAGTCTATCTGGAGGATATCCAATCAACTTATAGCAATTGTCTTTGACATGACCTTTCATCTTGCAGAAATCACATTGCAGATTGAAGTTTTTCTTGAATCTAGAAGTCCCAGCATTAGTAGAATTCACCCAAGGATAAGTCCCTATATTCCTTGTATGCATAGCAACATCCATATCTCCTAAGCCACCAGGATTAGCACCTAGTATTCCTGAACTCATTATAATAGACTTTTGACTTTCATCACTTAATATCATTGCATATGCTTGATTAATCAATGGAATAAGAGACATCAACAGAATCTGCCCTCTAGCTTGATTGTAAGATTCATTCAAACCCATGAGAAATTGAAACAACTTCAATTTTTGCAGGTGAATCATATACTTTTTAGACTTAGGACAATTACAACTAGATGCCGCAATCAAGGCTCCAAACTCTTCCCAAAGGTTTTTCAATCTAGAGAAAAAACTGTATACAGAAGAAGTACCTTAAGACAGAGTTACAATTTTTTTCTGCAGATTGATGATCCTGGACCCATCCACTTTATTAAACCTCTCAAGGAGATCTTCCCACACTGCTTGTGCTGTAGAAGCATACATAATTTCTCCTAGTAGTCCCTTTTCTACAGAATTCATAATCCAGGACAAGACAACAACATTTACTCTCTCCCAATGTCTTCCCATGGATTCAGGAAATTCATCTTTGGGACAAGACCCATCGACCAGCCCTATCTTGTTTGTACCCAACAAGGCAATCCTTATTGAACGAAACCAAATTGAGAAGTTCTCAATTACTGTTAGTTGAAATGACACAATTTGTATGCCACTTTGATCACTAAGAGACAGAAACAATGGGTGATTGTAGTCAATCCCCAATCCTTGTGTATTACCAACAACATTGTCATCTAAATTGGACACTCCATTGCCAGAATTGGAAATTCCATCGGCCATTATAGACTTTGAAGATTTAATACTTAAGACAGTGTTCACAATCTACTTTCTTAGACTGTGTGGCTCTGATACCATGTTCTAATTCAATACAATGAGGAATTCTTGATGAACTCAATAACAAAGAATAGAGAGGAAAGAATAATTGTATTCAGTAATCTTTTTTATGTGTAAAGAATACAAGCTCTCTTTGTTTATATATACAGTTGAGTTAGTTAACTACCTGTTAACTAACTAATAATAGTTTTAAGTAACTACTTGAATTAGTAATAGATGTCCTTCATCCTTCAACATGGCTACTTGATGTATTCAAAGAGCTCTTCAAAAAGGTAAAAGATAAAATCAACATGTATTTGCTATAATTATTATTTTTTCATTCAATATTCTCCAAAAATAGTACTATATTCTTTCATATAATATGTTCCTTTTTTATAAAATTATTATTTTTAGTATAATTATTTCATGAATGGTCTTATATACGAAAAAATCAACTGGTGCCTGATTTGTAAGTCAAGAGGAAGAATTAAATTAAAGAAGTTGAAAAAGCAAGAAGAAAAGACGTGTTACTAAATGTTACTGATGCATTTAGCATCTTCATTATATTTTGTTACTTAAATTTTTTTACTTTTAGCTTAATTTATATAAATATGGAACTCGAGTTTGACATTATTCTGCATATTTACTTGTAAATGGTTTGTGTTATAAGTGAATTAATCACGACATTGTTATTTTTAATGATTATATAATTATTTTTAAATTTTTTTAATTTAAAAAATATTGATATTTAAATCTTTCACACAGACTAACGACGAATGACTACTCCGGTTATGTACCATGAAATTCATAGTTATTTACTATCCTTTATAAGGAAATAACTATTATGTACTTCTTTGTAGATTTGTAAATCACTTATAAGATTTTAAGATGTAAGACATAATTTTTTTTGAATAATTTGCCATGTATATCAAGAATTCACAATGATTTACTATTCATAATAAGGATATATATCGATTGAATTTCTATACAGCTTACAAAAAAAAAATTACTTTCAATCTAGTAATAAAATTATATACAGTATTAAAAGGAGACTGTAATTTCTTAAAAATAATTGTTATAATTGTAATAAACATATATATATATATATATATATTGGTTTTAGAATATTATACTTGAAATCTTTTTTTTTTTGGGGGGGGGGGGGGGATGAAAATATAAGTTCTTTATATAAACACATAGCTGTAAATACAAAAATATCGTGCAATAAATAATTATCAGCATGAAATTAGGCATATACAAATTCTTAGAGTCATCAAGGACTAAAAAACTAATATCTATATATAATTAAGGAAATTATCATAAATATATTTTTTTAAAAAAAAGATATTACTTTTTTTTGTTTCCCGTCCGGTGTCCGGAGCTCGTGGAGCCCCGACTAAATTCGATTCGCACACTGCGAGGCCCATTTAGGAGTGGCGCTCCCAACAGTATTTTTTTCATTCCTAGAGCTTGAACCTGAGCTCTCTGATTAAAAGTGAAGCACTCCCACCAGTGCATCACAACCCATGTTGGTAAGATATTACTTGACTATTGACTACCTAACTTAAAATGGAGTTACATTTAATGTCTCAAAAATAATAAGAGTATATAAGAGCATGGTTACACTTCAAAACAATAACCTTCATCATACATTAACATTTCTAAATGGATTCATTCAAGTTTCAATTTGTCACTCTATTAACCATGTTTCTTCTTGTTCTTTCTCCAGCCACAGGTAGTTTATCTTCTAGTTTTCTCAATTTTTTTTTTTAAAAAATCATTTTTTTAATTTTATATATAATCTTTTGAGTTTGAACAATTTTAATAATTTAGTCAATTGGTTAGTTATCTAAATTTTCACTTTCAATTTCTTGTATTCCTCCTCTCCATTTAACCTTTCCCTACCCTAAGGTTTGAAGGAAATAAAAAAGGATCTTTCAAGTCTTTTTTTTTCCTTATAAATTGAGTTTTGTTTTATATTTTTTTTAAAAAGATTTATTTCTTTTTAGGTGATGTTGGAACAAAAGCTGATTGCGTTTTCACGGGCAGTTGCAAGACCAGGGCGGACTGTGAAAGCCCGTGTCACAAACTTGGGATTTTAGTTGGGCTGTGCGTTCCCGATCCGCACGGTGGACAAATGACTTGTTGCTGCTTTGTTGAGAAAACGAAAAGCACCAATTCAGAGTTGACGGTCTAATTCTATCTAATATAAAAGTAATTTTAGTTTTTAAAGGTTAAATGATGAAAAAATTTCAAATTAAATAAAATCTTATTATGTTTATGTTGCTTCATTTTATCCCAAATTCTACTTGTCCTTTTTGGTTTATTCTTCGGTTTCTTGTTATGTGGTTTCCGAATATGGAATATTATTGTGTTGCTCTTTGAAAAGAAGAAAAAATGATGACGTTCTCATTTAGGCAGACGTAATCCATTTGAAATCTTAAAAAATTTATATAATTGATGACATTTTTATTTTTCTAAAAATTTATATTCAGTTAAACGTTATCGCATAAATTAAAATGAAAGGAATAATTATAGAGGTACCGATTGAAGTAAGAGGTATTTGAATTGACTTTTTTGAAGTAACTTATATGATAAAAGTTAAAAGTCAATAATTAATTCTATCCAAATTTTTATTTTTAACTCAAAATGCTTTTTATCTTTTCCAAATATCTCCAAAACTTTTTTTAAAAGAAAACAAACTTAAAAATAAAAACATTACTTAAAATAAGTCGATCTATATTCCTACTAAATTGATTAAGAAAGGTTCCTTTGATCTAATCAACACTGCAAAAACACATAAATTAAAAAGAAAAAAAGACAGAAGCAAAGTACTCCATCCGTCTCAAATTAATTTAATTTTTTTAAAAAAATTAATGTTCAAAATAATTGAGTCGTTCAAAATTCAAGATAAATGTTTGAAACTATTTTTATATTTGTCCTTTCATTTATTGAAGCTTTATATTTTCAAAAAGACAAATTACATGACATATTTATAACTTCACAAAGAATAATACTAAAAAGTATAATTTAAATTTATCTTTAAATATTTTTTTAATATATATATATTATCTCACAAATTAAATTAAAATAGAACTAAGAGTGTATTTTAAGTCCCTTTGTATTAAAATTGATTGAGTGGAGTGATAACAGCAATGAGCCGTCCAGTACTTAGAAAAGCAAAATCCATTACTATAGTATAATTATCCACTTGTATTGCCTTGATTACTTTATTCTTTTTCCCGATAGCTTCTAAACACATACTAATTACACATACAATACACAACTCATTCATCAATTAAGAGAAATTTTACTTTGTCAAACTACTTTGTTGGTAATGGAATTGTTATTCATATAGCATCAAAAAATCCTTGATGGAGTTTCCCAACTACTTTAATAATTTGAATTCGTGCCGACTATTATGGTGTATGATCGTTCGACTAAAATATTTATCAAAAAAATAGTTATTTATTGTATAGGTATATATAGTCAATGTAAATTCATGTATAGTCGAGCTATATTGAGTGTTTAAATGTATTATAATATATATGCAATGTACAACGCATGTATACATTAGACTATATAATGTAGATTACTTATACATGTTATATAGTCATGCATATTTTCGACGATATTATGTTATTTTTTTATGTAAATAAAAAAAGGTTATATTTATTATAAATTAATTAATTTATTATATATACTTGAAATTATAAGATAAGACTATATATAATAGATCCTTGTGATGAAGCTCTTCCTCGAACCATACAGATAATGAGATTTTAGTACACCTTACACGTAGCAAGATCCTTGGTACACTAACTTGCCCCTTTATATATTAAATATTTTTGATATAATTTATATACGAGAAATTTTGAATGACTCAATAATTTAGAAATTTAAATTTCTGTTTAAGGTTTTAAGTTCAATTCTCAATTATTATATTTTTAGCTATCAAAATCCCTCACTAAAATTTCTAAATCCAGCACAGTGAGAAATGAGAATGCAGAAAACAAAGTTCCATTTAATTTGGATCTGGAAAGTACACTAAATGAGGAAGAGAAATCCTTTAAACAAATTAGATACTCATTAATATACATATATTCCATTAATCTACAAATTAAAAACAGAAGAAATTTTGATACAATTCATCGATACATACCCACCACAAGATCCGATTGGACCTGAGATTTATTGCCCTGCTAAAAAAGCTCTTCAATTTGTCTTGTCAACATTGTTCAATGACTTGAGGTTTCTCCATAAATATTTCCCACTTGCCATATCCACAAAAACCCAGAATCCATTTTGAATCATCTGAAACCTGTAAGGAGATTTCACCTCGGCAGAATCGAATCCTCGCTTCTCTTCCTCGGATTTGCTTTTCCTCGCTTCATCATCGGGAATCGCTAAATCTGTATCGTCGGAAGAACGAACGGTTCTCCAAGCTAAATAACCAGCCATCAATGCCGAAAAAAACACCAATACAAACCTTAAAGGACACATAACGACGATGAATTTTTTGTTTTCCCCAAAAGTTTTTGCCCTTCAAATTGCGTTTTGGAGTAATTTCTTATATAAAGTAATGGCCTCCAAAACGCGTTCCTAATCCTAATTGGAAAAAAGGAAAAAGTAAAAGGGGCAGGGAGGAGTGGTTGGCTGACTTTTAAGACTAGGTAAATTTGCAATTTAGTCCCTCAATTAGTTGAAATGTTAATTTTAGTCGTTATAATATGTGACTAAGAAAATTTGACCTACTATTAATGGAATTGTGTCCACTTTTGATCCTATTGCTCGTTAATCTTATAATTTGACGAATTATATATCGTTTCAATTTATTTGGCTTTGTTTAAATTTAGAGAGTCAATTTTAAAAGAAAAACTATACGAATAAGCAAATATATACTAGTAAATTAGTTAATATAGTTATAGTTTGAAACAATTATGGCTTACAACTAAAATTTTTGTGTAATTATAATTTGAGTTTGTACAGCGAATTGTACAACATACCCAGTGTAATCCCACAAGTAGGGTCTGGAGAGGGTAGAATATGCTCAGACCTTACCACTACCTCATAGAAGTAGAGAGGTTGTTTCCTAGTAACCCTCGTCTCAAAACTCATAAGTAGAAAGGACTAGATATGACAAAAAGGATAGGGGAGGGAACATAAAGAGTGACAAGTAATAAATAGCACATGGCAATATGTAAATAATGCTACAACTATCACATATAAGACAAATAACGAGAACACAAAAAAAGAAAACACGTCCTCCACCTAACCCATGCATCCGCCTAACCCTGCCAATTAGCCTACTACTCTAATTCGCAACCTCCACTTTTTCCTATCTAGGGTCATGTCCTCTATGAGATCAAGCTCAGCCATATCATGTCTAATCATCTCCCCCCAGTACTTCTTCGGTCTACCTCTACCCCTCTGGAGTAGCTCCTAAAACCAACCTCTCGCACCTCTTAACAGGAGCATCGGTACTCCTTCT
Organism: Solanum virginianum; assembly: GCA_000787875.1. Classification (NCBI taxonomy): domain Eukaryota; kingdom Viridiplantae; phylum Streptophyta; class Magnoliopsida; order Solanales; family Solanaceae; genus Solanum; species Solanum virginianum. The sequence continues at coordinate 22,488 of DF363053.1, forward strand.
CTGCACATGTCCAAACCATCGAGCCGCCCCAATACGATGTGTGACATCATCGTCGATATCGCTATTATTCTGGATGATTGACGCTAGATACTTAAAGTTTTCCCTCTTGGGGATCGGTTGAGTGGCAAGCTTCACATCAAAGTTTGCTACATCCCTCTCAGCACTGAATTTGCACTCCAAGTATTCAGTTTTGATCCTACTCAATTTAAATCCTTTAGACTCCAAGGCGAATTGTAAAACACTGCAAGTTGTATCGCGAATTATACAAATGTTGTGTGTGACTCATATAGGAAATATATAAATACTATAAAATTGTATAACGAAATATACAAATGTTGCACAAATTGAGCGAAATATACAAACACTGTGAATTATATAGCAAATTATACAATGTACATAAATTGCATAGAGAAATATACAAATGGTATACAAAAATAACAGATTGTATAGCAAATTATACAAATATTATACAAAAATCGTGAATTATACAAAGACTGCATGAGTTATATAACAAAATATACAAACATTGCGATAGCTATAGTTACAAAATGTAATTACCCAAATTGTAACTATGAAATATATTTAAAGTACTTTTGAATGGCTATATGCGAAAATTTTTCTTTATAAAATTTTGATGGTGAATTCGAACATGAATTGTTGAACTTTTTGAAATAAGATTTACATATTTCAAAATTATATATATAAAAATTACTATACGTCACATTAATTAATGATTTAAAATATTAAGTAAACAAAATTATTCTGACTCTCAAAATTCAAACAATGACATATAAATTAGGATGTAGAGAGCAATACTTAATTTAACCATCCACAAATTATAAATCTTGAGCTTGTAATGTTAATATCATGTTTGATGATAATATAATTTTAAAAACTTATATAAATATGGCATATTTCCTACATAAGGGATCAAAATGCACAATTTAACGAATTAAAGATCAAAATATAAATGCATTAATACTTGGGGTATTTAAAGTGGTATTGTCATCTCATGACCAATTATTTAATTTAATTAGTTAGGTGTAATAAGACAAGGTGATGGGAAGTGGCAACCACTTACTATATATAGATATAATATTACCATGTCAACCCAATATTCGCGCATCCATCTAGATGCACTCCCTTTTTCTTTTTGACATTTATTTTGTTCTTATTTCTCAAATCAATGAATTTCTAAGTCGAGCTTATGTAATGGGTTTATGGAATCACGATTTTTATAAAGAGATTTAAAATATAAATAATAACAATAACATATTCGGTGAAATTTCACAAGTGGGATCTGGAGAGGGTAGAATGTATGCAGATCTTATCACTATCTCATAGAAATAGAGAGGTTGTTTCCTGGGAACCCTCGTCTCAAAATCCATAAGCAGAAAGAACTAAATATGACAAAAAGGAAAGGGAACACAAAGAGCGACTAATAATGAATAGCACATGGCAATATGTAAGTATGATACAACTAACACATAGATAATGAGAACACAAAAAAGAAAACACGTTCTCCACCTAACTCATGCATCCATCTAACCCTACCAATTAACCTATTACTCTAATTCGCAACCTCCACTTCCTCCTATCTAGGGTCATGTTCTTTGTGAGATCAAGCTCCGTCATATCATGTCTAATCACTTCCTCCCAGTACTTCTTCGGTCTACCTCTACCCCTCTGTGTAAAGAGATTGTCCAAACCATCGCAGTCTCACTCATATCATGTCTAATCACTTCCTCCCAGTACTTCTTCGGTCTACCTCTACCCCTCTGTGTAAAGAGATTTAAAATATGAAAATAAATATATATAAAAAGTTAAAGAGGTTCATTAATTACTATATTTATGTAAAAAAGATAAGATGTAAATATTTTTAATTCAACTAGGGGAAATAATTTTTCTTTGTGAGGATAATATGTTAAACGTTGAACGTAGACTTTTCATTTGAATTTTTGTCTTTATTAAATTATTTTATTATGTATGAGAAGTGGAAGTTGAGGGGTTGAAGAAGACAACATTTCGTTGATATGTCTGCGTGCTCTCAAGGACAATTTAGTCATTTCGTGTGTTGTTGTATAGATGACTTTTGCTGAAAATAATTTGAGTTCCACGTGCCATGCACTTTGCTTCTTTTTGTTGTGAGGGCAGTTTCACCACTTAAATACTACTATTCAATATTCATAGATTGAGTTTAATGGTTCGATTTCAATCAATTACTGATTTTTAAATTATAATTAAATTAATTTTAAAAATTTTAAAATCAAATTAGTAAATAATGATTAATTTGGTTATTATCAATTTGATTTGAATTTTTTAACTTTTTTAATAAATTTATTGAGAGTACACACATACACTTCTATATGAATAATTTGTAGCAAGTTACTGAAGTAATTTAGTTAAGTAACTAAAGTATAATTATATGAATAATTTGTAGAAAGTTACTAAAGTAATTTAGTTAACTAAAATATAATTAAGTAATACTGAAGTCATTATACATCAAAAACTAATTTTTTTATTCAAAAATTCAAGATCAACAACTAAATGACTATACACACGAGGAGGCACAAGAAAAATACATACCAAAATATTAATTAAAAAATTTAAATATAAATAGTAAAGTTTAATATTTAAGTCAATTAAAATCTAATAAAATATTTATATATTATTTACGAATAATATAAAGTAAATAATTATAAAATTTATATATATATATATATTGGTTATTGATTCGATTTGATTATTTTTACAATTTCTTTTAATAAAATCAAAATCAAATTAAATAGTATCAATTTTCAAAATTAAAAAATTAAACCTACCAAAACCAAATTATCAAATATCAACTTTTTTATATTAATTTATTCTAATTACAATTTAATTTAATTTTTCAAAAGCATAACTATGAACAACCTAAACATGACTACTAACTGTGAGGGGAATTTCATTATTTATCTAGACTAATTTAGATTATCAATTCAAAAAATTATCTAAAATCGGCACCACTTAAAAAGTTAAATTTATGAATATGTATATTGATCTAGTGTATAATATAGAAGTCTTCTCATTAGTCTTCTTTAAGTTGCATTAAGCAGTGTCTGAAATATTCCCTTCTCAAGAATAAAGAGAACAACAGTAGTAAGAATATAGGATTTAATGTAATTTTACAAGTTCAGAAAGACAATAAAAAATTATTTTCAGTAAATTCTGGATTCTAATAAAATATGTAAAAGATGAGAAGGATAGGTAAGAGAAATGTAGCAAACTAAAAGAACGAAAGAGAAAGCTTTTCTATTAAAAAATACATTTCTATTCCATAAATGGAAACAAAAGAGTTTACAAATATAACCACTAGTAATACAATTCAATTCATCAAGGCCATAAGATTAATTCGGCCTGAGATTGTGAAATTCACCTTATACCTCCCCTTAAGTTAAAAAAAGAGGAGATCAACTTAATATAGAAAGTAAGAAAGGAGGAAACTATAATTATTTATTATCTCCATTATCTTGGCCTAATTCAGCTCTATCATCTTCTTTAATAGTCTCCAATTTTGGACAATGAGAATTTTTTTGTGGTAAAACAAAAAGTGAAGGGGCAACCTCAATCCAAGGCTTCAAATTCACCATCTTCTTGGCCATTGTCGTTAGTAACAAAATGTTTGGAGGACACTTTCACTTTAGAATATAAGCCACTAGAGGAGCAATTGGCTTTGAGGAATATAATACCAAAATGTTTGGAGGACGATTTATTTTTATATAGGAAGAGGAAGTTGAAAATATCAAGAATAGAGAGTACGTGTACGGTGTATGGGATTACACAATTAAATAGAGACAAGAACAATGGAAGCACCAAAGAAGCCATGTGGAATTTTTTTCCTTTTTCATCCGATGTGCGATACTAATATTGGAGCTTGACAAATTTTGACTTCTTATCTGAAAGTTTTACATTGACGAGTAAAGCGTCTCCTAACAAAGATGACTCTGTAGCTAAGAAAATTCAAACTTAAAATCTCTGGTTAACAATAAAAGAAATACTTATCACTTTACCATAATAATTTTTGGTGGCATGTGGAAAATTATGAATTATTGTTTGGTGGAATGCGCCCATCACTCATTAGTTAGTTTAAAAATTGGGTGAGCTACTGAATATTAGAAAACTTGCTATTATGTATTGTTGACACGTATGTACTTCTAGAAATATCTTCTTCTTTTTGTGCTCTATACGTAACCTACACTTGATTGTTAGGTCATATATACTAATAGAGTCATATATATTGCGTTAGATTAGAGATACTCTTTAAGTCAATAAGATGTTAGGTAATCATTAATTTTATTTGGTTTTATACATTGACGACGCTTCCCTAAACTTGATTCAACTTTATCTAATTAATTCACCCAACAATATTAAAATTTGTTATGACAAACATGAATCAGTTTTTAAACATAAAGAGGATGTAAATCATAATCAAAATTTAAAAAATTATGGATCTTTTTCTAAATGTTTCGATTTATGAACAAAACTGATTAAATAGTGAAAAAAGAATGAAAATGTAGATTCATTTTGATAGTTTTTAAGAGTATCACACGCCTCACCATTAATTATTCTGAGTTGCAATGCAAGATATTCTAAATAAAATATGTAGTCATAACAATAATTATGGTCATTCAGCATTGAAGCAAATTGTTGTTTGATGCCATTTGGCAGAAGAAATATCGTGATCCTGACAAGACATGCAATTAATATCAGGTCATTCGCATAAATACCCCTATTTTTTAGCAATGTTTAATTTTATCTTAGTGAAATATAAAGTTATTTTTTTAGCATAATGTTTTATAACTTATATTATTATATAACTTTATTTCTATTTAACTTAATATAAATGGAAATAGATAAAATTTCAATTTCAAAATCGAGGACCGCTCAACAAGCGCACGATAGCACATTTGGAGTTTGAAGTTTAAGTGCATCTTAAGGGGATGAAGTTGAACCAAAAGAACGAAAATGAAAAAAGGAGACTGATGATATATCCTTAAAAGGAGATTTAAATAAAATTAGAAAACGTATTCTGAATGTCTTATCTGTTAATGCGAATATATCAAAGAAATTGCTCCACCAAATGCGCCTAATAGTTGCATATAAGTGCAAAGCACATACATTGAACTAATTTTCATAAATTCATGAGAGAAAGTAAACTGGCGCAATTCTTAATAGAATAAAAATTTGACCCTTTTTACCTTTAACTAATTGGTGGATTTAACTAATTAATAACAACAATTTATAGAAAAAATGGTGGTCGGTGAATAATAGTGATAAAAACTGCTCTAAAACATCACCATAGACAACTGAATTCTAACATACTGAGTGAAAATGTTTTACACGTTTGATGATTTAACATTTTTGGAAAAATATTATCTTTACATGAAAATAATTTTTTAAGAATGATTACATTAAGTAAGGAAAAAATAATAAATTACGTGAATAAATAAAACATATACTAATAAATTAAACAGCACTATAGTTTGAATAAGTTAGGACTCGCAGCTAAATTTTAATTGTGATTACTTTGCCTCTCTCCTTTCTCCTCTTTTTACACATATAAAATACAAACATCAAACCCAAATTATACATAAAACATATGCAATTATATGACAAATATACAAATATTATTAGCCTCTCTTCTCCCTCTTTGCCCTATCAGGCTAGTCTCTGCCCTCCCTCTTCCAATCTCCCTTACAACATAATGTATATCAATTACAAATTATACATATATATTTATATGACAAATACACAGATACAATTAGCCTCTTTCCACTCTCCCTCTCTTTATAATTCAAGAGATATGCATATACAACCTCTCCTCCCTTCTCAATCTCATTTGCACCTCTCTTCCCTCTAACACATGACTATGAATAATAATAATTAAGGTACTTTTGAATTGTTATCTACAAAAAAATACCTAAAAGAAAAAATTACACAGTATTCGCCCTCTTCTCATAATATTTTACATATATTAAAGTAGAAATAATTTTTAAAATATAATGTTATATTTGCCTGCCAAACGAAAATATAAACAAGAAACCCACTCGTACAACTTTGCCACTAGTCCTCATTAAATCTGAGTAAGTTATAAATCAAAGACCTCAAACTCTTGTTAAAAACAAAGCCTAATTTTGCAGTTTGGGCCACTTATGCTGAAGCTTTTGTGATGGGATAGTGCTGATCTCTCACAGGGAACTTCCAACATTTCTGGCGTTCCATTTTTTATTCTCTCATTAATGGAAGACAATCGTCTAGCAACTATGCCAATTCGTAGACAAGTGCAAAGATGTACCCAAAAATTGAACAAGTATATGTGCTGAGCAGTGTTCTAAATAGCATATACGTAATAAGAGTGAGATTGATTACATAAGAAGATAGCCAACTTGTGCTCAAAAAATTCATCCAACAGTTCAGGAAAAGAGGTCTCGGAAGCAACGTTGCTAATCATGAGTATTAGTGTTTGAACCTCTCAGCATTAAGGAGTCTTTCTAATTCAGAACAGTAAAATAAAGCCATGAAATAGCAAACTAGATAAAGCACTTCATCGAGAAAAAACAAAATTCAAACTACATTATCCAAAAAAAATCCCAAAGTTTACTCGTCATAATTATATCAAAATTATCCTCGATGACATAATCAAAACCAAATAACATAAAAATTAATATAAGGACAAAATCAGAACATAACCTCCATCAATGGAATCATAAGTTCATAATTCCTCCTTGTATTTCATCAATCAATCCTGAGGAATCTCCACATCTCCATCAGCAATCTCTTGCTGCAAATCCTTAGGATCCTTTCCATCTACCGTACAACCAACAGATACACATGTTCCCAAGATCTCCTTCACTGTTCCAGACAAATCCTTTGCCATAGATCTAGGCTGCATAATCTTAGCAATCTCAATGACGTCATCCAGCAATATGTTTCCATTATGCTTGATGTTCTTCGTCTTCTTCCTGTCACGTTCCGGCTCCTTCAACGCCTTGATAACAAGTGCGGCGGCGGAGGGAACAACAGATACCTTAGCTTGACGGTTCTGCACTGTTAGTTTGACGGTGACTCGGAGACCCTTCCAGTCCTTTGCCGTCTCCTTTGCTATGTCTTCTCCGATTTTTTTAGGGGAAAGACCGAGTGGACCGATTTTGGGAGCGAGTGAACTCGCTGCTCCGACTTCACCTCCGGTGACTCGGACGAAAACCTCGACGACCTGAGATGGATCGAACTTCGGCGGCATTTTGAAAGAGATGGAGTAGGATAAGCTAGGGTTGAGGTTTTGTGAGCGTCGTAGAGGCAGTGGCGAGAGTGATGAAAAAGAATATATATAAAACTAGGGTTTTGTAAAAAATAATCGAAATGCCTTGTTTATTCTTTATGGGCCTGTATGTAAGTATTTCAGCATTTGGGCTTAAATGACATTTACCTTTCGTGGGCCTGTTGTTTGGGCCTAGGTACTTTCTCCTCATTGATTGATTGATTCTCTCGTGGGCTTGGGATCTTTTCATAGAGGAATTTTTCATAAATATCCTAGGCTTGAAATTTAATATGGTTAAATAGTTATATTTTATATAATTACACAAATAACCTTGGCTATATGATCTGGAGGGGAGGAGAGAGGCAAGCGAGATCAAGAGAGGGGAGTGAAAGTGGAGATAGATGAATTGTATACGTATATCTGTCGAATTCACTATGTATATCTGTCAAATAATTGTATATATGTAGCTGGTATACATCTATAATTGTATATCTGCAAGAAATTGCAGAGAGAGAGGAGAGAGGTGAGAAAGAGGAAGAGATGAGAGGGAAAATAGCAACAAAAATCTAACTATAGCTATAAATTGTAATTTTTTTAAACTATAGTTATACAATGTAAATATATATCATATGTTTGTCTAATTATGTTATTTTTCCTATCATATTTAACAAGCGAGCAAAAAAAGGATACATCCTCTAAGGAGTCGTTTGGTAGCTTGTATTGTTATATAGGGTTTACTTATGGGATAATCATATCAAATGATTATTCATATCATTTCAATTATAAAAAAAAATGATTATTTGGTGTGTACTTAATCCATATTTCATGTACAAAGTGTATGATAATATATATTCAGTGTATAGCTCATGTATAAATAACTATATTGTATAGTTAGTGTATACTGTGGATGATTTTTGGTAAACTATATTGTATAGACAAGACATATTTCTTATGATTGTTAGTTATTTTATATATAAATAAAAGATAACTATATTTATTATAAACTAATAATTTATTGTATATATTTGAAACTATCCATTTACTTATTCATGATTTAATAATTCGTGGAATAGTATTACTTATCATGCATAAAATAGTGAAACTTTTCTCTTAACCTATTCATATATTAGTTATATGAATTTCTTATCCCAATTCAAGCTTACATCATGATCAGTTACCAAATGTGGTATTACTTTTGTAAAAATTAATAGTACTTGTGTATGATTTAATACCTACATAACTCACTTCCAAATCATCTATCAAATGATCAATATCATGGGCTTTGTTGGACCACAGTGTATTGTAAAAATTGCTCATTGACTAGGACAACAGATCTCAATACGTATCATTTAGTCATAATATTTTTAGTTTTACAATTGATTAGGAGATAAGACAGAGATAACTAACGTTACATTAGACTCAAAACTCTTTTATATATCATTCTGCAAATACAATTAGTAGTATTGTAATTGGTTAATGGGTACAAATTGCTGAGATCATTGTCATCACCTTCTATACAACAGGTGTGTGATACACGAAATACATGCAATTATAGTTTGAACTCTTTATATAATGGCATACATATGTAACAGAACTTAGCTTGTTTCGTGACCAAATTGAATACGCAAAAAAATTATACCTCAAGCTGTGCATACGAAAAATTCATTATCAAATATCGTTATCGACAGGATATTGACATTATTCAATGTGAAAACAAGAGTGGCATGGACATCATTTTTAGATGTAATGAGAGAACGTTAACGCATGTGAGTCTTTCAATCTCAAGTAGTTGTTATTATTATTATTAAATGTGCACATCAGTACCAAAAAATGTGGTACCAGTAATTCCAAACTCAAACTAACTTTTAAAAGCAGGTGAAACACGGTTTTCCTATTTAATTTTGTTCATTCTTTCTTAACCACATGATGTCTCGTACATTTTTGTCCAAGTCATCTTCACTGCACAAGCGTCACGCTGCTAGCCTAGCTATCGGGGCTAGTGGTCCGTCCCATTAATTAATAATTGCGTTTGAGTCCATAAGTTGTTCTATCATTTCGTAGGGGAAAGAGATGGTCTACCATTGGGGAAAACACAGGCAATGCATGTCATAGTTTTCTCTATATCACGAGTTTTATGATTAAAGGTGGCAAAATGAAATTCTAACTCGTCTAGCTCATTGAAATTTTATTTATTCGTTCAATTTGTTTCAGTCTTGTTAAGACTAATATTTTTGTTATAAATATTTCCTTATTAACTTCTTTCCTTTAGCTAGAGGTTATATTAGAATAGGAATATTCTCCTATTAATTTCTTTCCTTTTATTAGACATTTCCATACCCTAATTACGGCTCCTAGCATGGTATCAGAGCTTCTACGGTCTTGGTAGAAAATCAAAGAGCTGCCGCTGCCGGCGGGCGGCTATGACTTATATATGCCCCCCGTCTGGCCAATGATTATGTTAGGTCATCATGCGTCAATTTTTGATGACTTTCTAAGGTTGTTTTGTGTCAACCCCACATCTGTCAGTATTTATGTAGCACCGTGCCATTATTCCGGTGACTACTTTTCTTCAGTGTGACAAGTTTTTTTTATCTTTGGAGCGTCACTGCCTTCAGTATGACAGATTGGAGCGTCACTGCCTCAGTGTGACNGATTGGAGCGTCACTGCCTTAAGTGTGACNGATTGGAGCGTCACTGCCTCAGTGTGACAGATTGGAGCGTCACTGCCTCAGTGTGACAGATTGGAGCGTCACACATATCAATTGGTTACATGGTATCAGCAAGCATCCGGCGACGAAAACTGCACCAGCGCTGTAGTGTTTCAGAACGCGAAGCAGTCCCGTCGACTGCTGAACGACGAACCAGTCCGGCGACCAGAACCAGTCCGGCGATAATTATGTGGCGTGGGCGAGAGCAATCACGCTATCCTTAAAGGCACAAAGAAAATTCGTGTTTGTTGACGCTGTCCTTGACAAGTTGGGCATTTGTAATCCGCATGCTCCAACTTGAGGAGGGATGTTAAGACTAATATTTTTGGTACAAATATTTCCTTATTAACTTCTTTCCTTTACCTAGAGGTTATATTAGAATAGGAATATTCTCCGACCAATTTCGTTCCTTGTAGTAACAAGTCCCTTAAGAATTTCATTCTAATATGTATTCCAAATAAAACCCACAAGATGTATAAATGCATGGTTCATACAGAACATATATATATATATATATATATATATATATATATATATATATAAATAAAATTTTATTCCCAAAAGCATCAACTTATTGTACAAACGTTGTTGGTATGGCAATTAAGTAGTTTAGCAATCTTTTCAATCATCAACCTTTGAATATAATAAATACAATGTCTTGAAAAATATAATAGGAAAATGAGTATAATTAATGATGAGGGTAAATTAGAAACTATGTATAAAATTATCTCTTGATTTCGTAAACGAAATAAATATTATTGAATATCTTAAAATAATAGTATACTAATAGACAAATAAAAAAAAACGGAGAAAATATAATCTTGAAAGATCACTGGCTTTATACATATATCTTCAAAACTGCAGGGGAAAATAGTAAATTGATGAGTAAAGGCACCTCGTTATCACTATAATATTTCTATATTCATCTCGGTAAGTCATTGATTCCAATGTCTATTGTTGAACTAAATCAAGGAAAAATAGTGTAATCCGCACAAATTTCTTTACAAGGCCTCACAAGGCAAGACATCAAAAAAAAAAAAAAAACATCACAATAATTATATTCTTCTCTATTTTTAAATAAAGAGTGTTGTAAATTTGGGCATACACCTTAAGAAATTACTTATTCCTAAAATATTTTTGGTGACTTATCCGTAATCAAATATATTGAACTCATACGACACACAAATTTGTAACTTTTACTTATAAATATGAAATTTAGTGACATGCTTCGAATTACACGTGAACCGGGACGGAATATGAGTCACGATACAAATTTTGTCAGCGAGAGGGAACGAAACAAGACAAAAAAACAGCTGGCGCAAGCTCCAAGCTCATCCTGGTGACTGGACGGCTAGACGTCACTCTCCTTACAGCTTTTGTTGTGTTGCAAGGGGCCGCGTGTCTAGCTGACAATCTGGAGGGACTAACTGGCCAGGTGAAAATAAACCTATTTCCCCAAAATTCCCTCCTCCTCTCTTTCATGGCAAAAGGAGTCAAATTTTGGATACATTCTTTGTCTTATTCTTTGTTATTGGTACATAGTTAGAAGGAAACTAGGGGTGGAGTTTGTATGTCATTTGGATAGAAAATGAACACATATATTTGAAAAAATAATTGGTCTAAAGATTTTTTCAAACTTAAAAGCTCATCTTACGCAGACTATTTAGAAAGTCTAATACTCCTATTTTTATTGAAAAAAAGAGAAAATTACGTTCATTAACTGACTTCGTAGGTGAAATAAAAATAAATTGGATGATTTTTTTTTGTTATAAAATAAATTTGAGTTAAAATTTGAGACAATTATCATATAAAAGACTGACTATTTTTTTAAAAGAAGAAAGGTAGAGTTGTTAAGACTGTACATGACATTACTTTGTCACCATGCATGACCAAATAAGGAAGTGAAAAAACTCTTTACGAGTATCAAATAAGGTTGAATGAGGGGTGCCGAATGGACATGTTAGAGGGAAGTTGAATATGTTAAAAATGAGCTAACTAAGTTAATGAGTGGGGTTGGATTAAAATTAACTAAATTTTTATTTAGGTTGAAATAGATTAAAAATTACTTAAAACGTGATTCACCAATAAATTTGAAACAAAATTTTCAAATGGTCCACATACCACCCTTTACTCATAACCATCCACCTCTTATTGGTTGGGTAACGAGAACATCCTATGACAAATTCCATAGGGAGTTAGATCAGTAGCTCGTGTTAGAGTCATGATCGAACATGACACTTATATGGTAGATCACCTAATTAAGAAATAAAGTTGCACTTTTGGTATTAGCTATAACTTTTGACATATATAATGATATCATCCATTGAGACTTGAGCTTTTGGATCCGATGCACAAGCTCAATCCTCGCTTGATCTAACCTTGACTCGAGATTCCAAATCTAGCTTTGACTCAATCATAACTAGAAAGCTAGGACGAGAGCCTCAACCATTGACCTCAATCAAATATTGGGGACAATAGACTCAAGACTCGGCACAGACTTGAGACTTGATTCTAATTGGGGACTCAAAAGTCAAACCAACTAGAAGTCGTGATGACTTAGACCAAAAGACCAAGACCTGAATTCTGACTCAAGACTTGACCTTAACTTGAGAACACAATTTTAAAACTTAAAGTTCGATGAAAAAAATAAAAAGAGATGTTAAAGAACAAATTTAAATAAAGTAAATCTAAAAGATGAACCAGAATTGAGATATATTGAATATCACTTTCAAAATGTGTTTTATTGGATTGAACTAAAATTATCCATATGAAATCATCTTGTGCCCCATCATTGAAATTTTGAGCGAATTAACCTTAACTATCACTTTTTAGCCTTGCTTGTCACTCTAAGGTTGAACCATTCTAAAGCAAATCCCATTGTGACAAATAGGTGTGAATACTTAATTGCATTTCGATCTCTCCTATTAATTTCTTTCCTTTTAGTATTGATTCCCTTATTAATTTATTTCCTTATATGTGTAAAACCCTCATGTATATATGGATGGTTCGTACAGACCATCAACAACAATTCAGCATTAAATCATTCATATATCAAAATTCCCTAAACTCTAAAAAAAATGAAGGAACTTTTGATCTAGCTAGGTTCAAGTTAGAGCCTAATTCATCATGCAAATTAAGCGTGATATATAAACAATAACATATTTAATAAAATTCTATAAGTGGGGTCTAAAGAGGATAAAATATATGCAAAACTTATCATTACTTTATAAATTCATCATGCAAATTAAGCGTGATATATAAACAATAACACATTTAATAAAATTCTATAAGTGGGGTCTAAAGAGGATAAAATATATGCAAAACTTATCATTACTTTATAAATTCATCATGCAAATTAAGCGTGATATATAAACAATAACACATTTAATAAAATTCTATAAGTGGGGTCTAAAGAGGATAAAATATATGCAAAACTTATCATTACTTTATAAATTCATCATGCAAATTAAGCGTGATATATAAACAATAACACATTTAATAAAATTCTATAAGTGGGGTCTAAAGAGGATAAAATATATGCAAAACTTATCATTACTTTATAGAGGTATAGAAATTATTTTCGAAACATTCTCAATAATGTGATATATAATATAATTAAATAAAAGTAAAGAAATGTCACAAAAGTTGTTTTATTTTATTTTTTATCAAATGTCTATGTAAATTTTTTTGAGTTTTAGTTCTAAAATAATACTTAGGAAAAAAAAAAGAATTTGAATAGTGAAATTTTACGGAAATGGAGGAAAGAGTCCACATCAGCAACTGCAGGAAGTGTAGATTTAAGTGGGGTCCACCGATTGGATAAATCCAAATTATAACGTGGCATTTTCTTGATTTTTCTAGGGGTATAATGGTGAATATAAAAAAAGAAGAGAGGAAGAAATGAGACGTAAAGAGAAGAATCTTATCCATTAGTTTTGAAAATCCTTTATAAAAGCAAATCAGTTCTTCGCTCTGAGAGTGAGAAACAGATAACACTACAAAACACAGTACCTTCCAAATTTTTAAAGAGAGAGCAACAACTTCACTTTCATTCATTCTATACATACACGTGTCTGTATGTATACATTTTAATTAATTAACCATTGTTATAGTTGCTATCATCAATGGCCGCTTCAAGGAGCTACTTCGCCACGTCCAACTACCGGTTCATATCGACAGAACGAGACGTTGTGATGAATCCTGATTCGATGTTCGAGCTGGAGGAATCGGACGTGTGGAACTCATCGGCGGTTTCTCAGTCGCCGGAGTTCCGTAAGAGGTCTCCCAGTAAAAGGATCTCGAGGAAGCAGTGCGAAACGAAGAGTTACCGAAAAAGTTCCGGCGCGGAGGCGACGGCGGCGGCGTCTTTGCCGGTGAACGTACCGGACTGGGCGAAGATACTGAAGGATGAGTATAGAGAGTGCGGAAGGAGAGATAGTGATGATGACTTAGACGACGATGATTTGGATAATCAGATTCCGCCTCACGAGTTTTTGGCGAAGCAGTTAGAGAGGACACGAATTGCATCGTTTTCCGTGCACGAAGGAGTTGGACGGACTCTCAAAGGGAGAGATCTGAGCAGAGTCAGAAATGCTATATGGGAGAAAACTGGATTTCAGGATTGAGCTAACTGTGAGAAATACGGTTTTTTTTTTCTTCAAATTTTACATATTTTGATTTATTTTTTTACTTGACGGTGATTTGTTCACTTGTAGATTATTTACATATCAAGTCCATCACTGGTTTGTGATTGTAATTTTCTTTTTGAAATTTTGAGAGTAAATTAAGACGAAAAAATATTGATGGAACTTTAAGATCTTGTCAAAATTTACTGTTAGTTTCAGATTACAAATGCCAGCTATTTACTCCATTGTTATGTATAATCGAGTTTCTACTGTAAAAGTAGTTCACTGATTGAGACGGTACAATTTAAATGGAGTACAAGAAGACAAAACAACAAAAGGAAGAAGAAAATCTAAAATATCTTAAGCCACTTGGGATGATAACAGATTTTTTTCAATTTAATTTGAGATTAAGGAGTTACGAGTGGATTACGGTATATTTAATTACTTAAAAGAGTATCCGCGATTGAATTCATTTGCATGCCTTTCGCCTTGCCTTAATCCAAGAGTTATTGCTTTGACCAAGTAAAACAAGATATATAGATGGATAGAGTTAAGTATGTATCTATAGATTTAGCATTTTTTGTGTATTATCTAAATGAAGTTTATCCATACTTTATTCAAAAGTTTCTCAAAGCAAGTAACTAAACTTATCCGTAATCTCTATGATTAAGAAATTATTATTTTGGATTAGGAGTTATTCACAGCTTGGATATGCATAAAGATTTCAGCTATATAGAACGAACATAGTACTAATCTACACGTAGTCAATGAGTGCTATTAGTAAGAAGACGTACAGTTTAAGTGCGTACGTCCAAGTGTCTCTTCTTAGAAAAATTTAAAGAATTCATCCAAAATTATTACTAGTAAATTATTTTCTCCGTTTAACAAACATTATCTGTTTTAACTTGGCATAAAGTTTAAAAAAATAAATAATTTTTTATAATTATGTGGTTCTAAATTAAAGTTTGTCAAATATATTAAATGTCCTTTAATTTTATAGACTTAAACATATCACGTGAAAAGTTAAAATTTAAATTTCGCCAAAAAAGAAGAAGTAATCACTCTTTCTGAATCAGACTAAAAAAAAAAATAATGTCATTCCATTTTAAATATAGGGAGTATTATACAAGGTTATGAATCAATATATAAGAATTATAAGAATACTAACCTTTTGTCATTCGTTATAAAAAAAATTATTTTAAACCATAAGATTTTTTAAATTTAGATACTACTCTTAATCTATTGTTTCTTATCTATCTCAACCTTCTTATATAATTATTCAAGTGTCTTTTCTGTTTATAATGTAAAATTGTACCTACTCCACTTGGTTTTGTCCACCAAGTGGAGGAGTACTTTATCATTACTTTGGCCAAAGATTGCGGCCAATTCCTTATAAATAGGCCTTGTTGTTAAGGCAAAAAA
>DF363052.1:11905-22178 GCA_000787875.1 Solanum virginianum
GTCGGATGTTTGATATGACGCACGAATTTTGAGATATATAGAAATTATGATTATGGGCATTTTCAAGGCACATTTTTGAGTACTTTTTGGGGTGTTTCATATCTTCCCCTTGGGAATATTCATTCCCGAATGTCAAAGAAATGTATATAGGAGAGGTAACCAAGATGGTTTTAGCCCAACACATGAATGCAACAATCCACTTGAATATCATTTCAAAAAATCTCAACATAAGTGTTAAAATCACCATAAACTTGTCAATATAAACATGAATGCATGCAAATGACATAAGGGCTGAAACTTAAGACTTGAAATCATATAGGGGACTTAAATTAGCACCTTAGGCTTGAGTAGAATGGAAAAGATAGGCATATCTCTTTTGTATGTCCGCCTCGGCTTCCCATGTGGCACTTTCAACTTGTTGGTTCATCCAAAGGACCGTAACGAAAGCTACATCCTTGTTCCTCGACCACTTCACTTTTTTATCAAAAATTTCTATCGGGACCTCTTCATAAGTCAAATTGTCTTCAAGAACATCCACAACATCTAAAGGCACAATAGCAATTGGATTACCCACACACTTCCTCAACATAGATACATGAAAGACCGGATGAACCATATTCATATCATTAGGCAACTCCAACTCATAGGCCACCTTACCAATCCTCCTTAACACTCTATAAGGACCCGTAAATCGTGGACTCAATTTAGCTTTTTTACCAAAATGAACCACACCCTTCACGGGTGACACCTTCAAATAGGCCCACTCACCAGCCTTAAGTTCAAGATCACTGCTCCTCACACTGGCAGCTTCTTTTAATCTCTCTCTTATCAACCTCATCTTCTCTATGACCTTCATAACAAAATCTAGGCCTAACAAGGCCATATCCCACACCTCAAACCATCCAACCGGGGACCTACAATGTCTACCATAGAGAGCCTCAAAAGGAGCCACACCAATACTTGAACGATGGCTATTGTTGTAAGCAAATTCAATGAGTGGAAGATGTTCATCTCAATTACCCTTAAACTCCAAAATACAAGCTCTAATCATATCCTCAAGAGTTTGGATAGTTCTTTTGGCTTGGCCATTCGTTTGAGGGTGAAAGTCTATACTAATGTTTACCTTGGTGACAAGACCTCTTTGGAAGGACCTCCAAAATTTAGAAGTGAATTGAGCACTACTATCCAAAATGATAGACAAAGGCACCCCATGAATATACAATTTGGCGTATTCTTTGGCACCATAAGTAGTTTTGACCGGTAGGAAATGAGCCAACTTTTTCATTCTATCAATTGCAACCCAAATACAATCAAAATGCCTTCTAGTCTTAGGCAATCCAACCACAAAGGTAGGAAATGAGCCAACTTTTTCATTCTATCAATTGCAACCCAAATACAATCAAAATGCCTTCTAGTCTTAGGCAATCCAACCACAAAATCCATGGTAATTTCCTCCCACTTCCAAGTGGGAATCTCTATATCTTGGGCTAGGCCACCCGACCTTTGATGTTTGGGTTTAACTTGTTGGCAAATATGACAACCGGATACAAACTTAGCAATATCTCTCTTCATACCACCCCACGAATACACTTCCCTCAAATCTCTATACACTTTTGTAGAACCGGGATGAATAGAATCGGAAAAATTATGAGCCTCACCTAGAATCTTCTTTCTCAAGTCATCAATACTAGGCACACATAGCCTACCTTGGTATTGGAGGGCACCATCTCCCCCTTGGGAGAAAACCTCCTCTTTACCATCTCTAAAACCTCCACCTTACCATCTCTCACCAAGGCCTTCAACTCTAACAAGGCGGGTTCAAGATCTTGCTTTCACCTCCTCAATCAATGAAGATTTAGAACCATCAACAACCACTACACAACTATTATCAACCTCTTCTAACCTAACCCCCAATCTAGCCAACCGATGAACCTCTCTAGCCACTTCTTTGCCCCTATCATCAATATGTGCTAAGCTAGCCATAGACACCCTACATAGAGCATCCGCCACAACATTAGCCTTACCGGGGTGATAATGCACACTCATATCATAATCTTTATGGAGCTCTAACAACCTTCTTTGTCTCAAGTTGAGATCTTTTTGGGTGAACACATATTGACGACAACTGTAAATGCATCAACATCAACCCCATATAAGTAATAATTTCAAATTTTCAAACCAAATACCATAGCGGCAAGGTCAAGATCATGGGTAGGATAATTCTTTTCATCCACCTCAAGTTGTCTAGAGGCATAAGCTATCACCATACTATTTTGCATCAAAATACAACCCAAACCAATTCTTGAGGCATCACAATACACAACAAACCCTTCCAACCCTTCTGATAGAGACAAGATAGGAGCGGAGATAAGCTTATCCTTCAAGGTTTGGAAACTCTTTTCACACTTATCAGTCCACACAAACTTAGCCTTCTGATAGGAGCGGAGATAAACTTATCTTTCAATGTTTGGAAACTCTTTTCCCACTTATCGGTCCACAAAAATTTTTCTTTCTTTTCGATCAACTTAGTCATAGGAGAAGAAATAGAAGAGACACCACTAACAAACCTCTGATAGTAACCCAGTAAACCCAATAAACTTTTAATATCCAATGGTGTCAAAGGTCTAGACCAATTCCTAATTACCTCTGTCTTTTTAGGATCCACCTTAATACCATCACCCGACACCATATGACCAAGAAAGGCAACCTCTTTAAACCAAAACTCATATTTTTCATATTTGGCAAACAACTTCTCTTCCCTCAAGATTTGCAACACCACTCTCAAGTGATCCACATGCTCCTCCTCACTATGGGAATAGATCAAGATATCATCATTAAATACCACCACAAACAAATCAAGGTACAGTTTGAATACCCTATTCATAAGATCCATAAAGATAGTCGATGCATTAGTCAACCCGAAGGACATAACTACAAACTCATAGTGCCTATAACTAGTTCAGAAAGCCGTCTTGGGAATGTCACACTCCCTCACTTTCACTTGGTGATACTCGAACTGAAGATCAATCTTAGAGAAGTGACTAGTCCCTTGAAGTTGGTCAATAAGATCATCAATCCTTTGTAGAGGGTACTTATTCTTTACTGTGACCCTATTAAGTTGCCTTTAGTCGATACACATTCTAAGAGTACTATCCTTCTTCTTCTCAAACAACACCAGTGTACCCTAAGGTGATTGACTAGGCCTTATAAAACCCTTCTCCAACAATCCCCCAATTGCTCCTTCAACTCCTTCAACTCCGCCCAGGCCATATGGTAAGGGGGAATAGAAATGGGTTGAGTATTAGGAAGGAGGTCTATGCTAAAATCTATTTTCCTTTCTGGAGGAACATTAGGAAGCTCACCGAGAAAGACATCAAGGAACTCATTAACCACTAGAACCAACTCTATGGAAGGACTTTGGACTCAAATCCCTAACTTTCACAAGATGACAGAGACAGCCCTTAGAATTCAACTTTTGGACTTTAATGCAAGAAATGAATCTACTCTTGACCACCACATCATGACTCTCCCACTTAATGGTGGGTTCAATAGAGGCATAATATGCATGTCACCAATCTATCCCAAGAGTGACATCAAAATCCACCATATTCAACTCAATAAAATCACAAGGCAATACTTTTTGCAAAATGAATACAGGACAATTTCTATAGACTCTTCTAGCAACAATGGATGCACCAATGGGAGTAGGCACTTCATATGGCTCGCACAACAATCTGGGTTTAACATGAAAGCAACAAAAGGGGAAATAACAGAAAGAGTGGCACTCAGGTCTATCAATGCATACACATCAAAATTAAATACTTTTATCATACCGGTGATGACATGGGGAACCTCATCTACCCCTTGCCTCCCTTGAAGAGCTTAGAACTGATTTTGCCTTAGAGCAACCATTTTTTGGCCTCCTTTGCCCCTAGGACCCACATTTGCACCTTGGCCTTGTGGACGATCATCTCTACCCTTGTTTTGATTACGAGGACAATTAGTCATCTTGTGACCCACTTCACCATAAATATAACAAGCATTAGTGTTCCTTAAAGATGGGCCATTATGCCTTCTACCACATCTTGGACACATAGCATGAGGCACCACTACACCATCACCTTGAAATCTTCGATTATCATTAGCAACCCTTCTATTAGGATCATTTCAAGAACTTTGGCCTTGGAACTTGTAGCCTTGAGGAAACCGGCCACCCTTAGGATTTTGGATTCCACCTTCAAAACGGGCCCTTTGGCCTCACCCATTCTCCTCTTTCTAAACTTTTCCCGCTCTAATTGTTCGGCATAAGTCATGAGGCGGGAAAAGTCCATATGACCTATCAACATGGCGGTACAACATTCTTCATCTACCAAGTCAGACACACCCATCACAAATTTGTTCATCCTAGACCTTGGCTCGCCTATCAATTATAGAGCATATTTGGAGAGTTGGTTGAATTTGAGGGCATACTCCCTCACACTCATCGACCCTTGCTTTAGATTCATAAATTCCACCAGTTTGGCCTCCTTTAGCTCAACAGGGAAGAACTAGTTGAGAAATATCACCTTGAACTCCTCCCAAAGGATCACATTGTTGTTCTCCTTCTTCACTTTCCATTAGGTAAACCATATTTGGGCCACCCCTTTGAGTTGGTAGGCCACCAACTCCACTTTCTCCTATGAGTTAACAACTATAATAGACAACACCTTGTATGCCTCATCAATAAATTCTTGAGGATCCTCATCCAGTTTAGACCTATGGAACTCCGGTGTGTTTATCCGAGTAAAATCTCTCACAGTTGAGATGGGAGTAGGAGCATGAGGGGCTTGGGTCCCTTGGTTGATTTGTTTAGTCATGGCATGGGCTAGCATGGTTCTCCTTCTCCACTTTCCATTGGGTAAACCATATTTGGGCCACCCCTTTGAGTTGGTAGGCCACCAACTCTACTTTCTCCTATGAGTTAACCCCCATAATAGAAAAAAATTTATACACCTCATCAATGAAGTCTTGAGGATCCTCATCCACTTTAGACCCATGGAACTCTGGTGGGTTCAACCTAGTAACATCCCTCACCCTTGAGGACGGAGTAGGAGCATGAGGGGCTTGGGCCCCTTGGTTTATATGATTAGTCATGACAAGGGCTAGAATGTTAATAGCATCCCAGAACTATTCATAAGCCACTCCACCATCTTAAGGAGCTTGAGGAGTTGGAGGGGTCGGTTGCTCCTCGGGTGAACGAGCTTTTCTTCCTCTTGGAATGGGCATGATCTAAAATAGCAAAGAATATCTATTAGGGGAAGCCTTACCTTAACTTCTATAGCACGACATAGATCAAGAAGAAGGGAAATATTTTCTAAAATGCCTCATAGCCTCTTGCTCATAGTTGTGGTGCAGTTCACAACCATGAACAAGATTCTAATGGAAGCGGTGTGTTGGATTCTGAGGACCATTAACAACTTAGTGCTCTGATACCAAGTTTGTCATGAGCCAAGCCTAGGGCCTAGACATGACATGGCAAACCCGAAGGGGCTGAAACAAGTTTCTTAGCATATCAACACACATCCTTGGTCGTGGAAGTAAAGTAAATAATATCAAGAGATTTAAATAAGGATAAATGGACTAAGGGCAGTTTTAGATAAGCATAAACAACAAAGTGTCAAGAACATAACATAATTATGTCACTTGTCTAACAACACCTCTAGCATAGATAGGGTGGGGCACAAGACACTTTTTGGGCACACCCTCGTAGTATCAAAAGTTCAACATAAAGAAATAACATAAGAAAGAATCGCATAGCTAGTATCCCCAAAATTGAGGACTCACCAAAGCTTATCTTCAAGATGTCCAAAACTAACCACATGGAGGATGATCTGAGGAGCTCTGGTTCCTACATAGTAACATCATGTAGGCAAAGAATATGCAATAATATATTTGAATGTACTAAGTATGTAAGATGCAATGTAACAAGAGATAGCAAAATAGTCAAAATGCATAATCATAAGCAAGGGATAATATGTTAGCAACATGGCATGCATGATCAATGCTTGAGGTAAAACATGCTTGTATAGAACATAATACATATGTAGGAAGAGACTATATCCATATAACCCAAGCAAGCTTTGGTTGAACTCCAAGGCTTACCACCCCCTTGGAAAGTGATTGAGGTACATACCCCTTAACGAGATAGTACGGGCTTACCACCCCCCCAACCAAGCGATTGAGCTACATGCCTCTCTACAAGGTAGTATGGGATTTCCACCCCCCGACAAGGCGATTGAGATACATATCCCACAAAATGGTAGTACTAGCTTACCAACCCTCGACAAGGTAATTGAGGTATTTACCCCTCAACAAGGTAGTACTGGCTTAACACCCCATAACAAAGTGATTGAGGCTTAATACCCCCTCAACAAGATGATTGGACTTAACCACCCCTAACAAGGTGCGGTTAACTAGAAACACCATAGATACTTTTCATTAATTCAACACATACATATATTCTTTTCTCATTATAATGTCACTTGACTCATAGGCCATGCAGTAGATCATCAATAGCTTATGAATTCTTAACCGGAGATTTTATTAAATACTAGGCTGGTGTGTAATTCTAGTTTAAAATTCATGCAATTTAAGATTGAAATCATATGAGAAAACTTAATGTGAATGAACCCACCAACACTTAGTGACACCCTCATGCAAGATAAATTGAAACCCCTCATCAAATCTCATAATAGATCACAAATTCATAGCTCAAAATATGATTAAACAGTCAACATTTTATGAAACCCCAACATAGTTTATAATCAAATTAATAATAATAGATACCCATAGATAATTCAACATAAAAATATGCAATTTACATAAAAAAGAAGGTTGGGCACCATGGGTGAAAGGATCCAATGGTTGAAACCCATATACCACAACTTTGAGGAATTCCTTGATGAAGATTTGAATGAGACCTTGAAGCTTGAAAGAATTTGTTGAGATCAGGAGATGAATTTGGCACACTTGAATTTGGATGAGATATTTGGCTATGTGTTAGAGAGCTTTTTGGGAATGTCTTGGGTGATATAGGGTTGAAAAATGACTAAGTATAGGTGTTTTTATGCATAGGAAGGCTTAGGCCCAAGGCCCCTAAAACGACCCCAAAAAAGTGCCTAAAAATGTGCCTCGGAAGTTCTCAAAATCATAATTACCATATATCTCAAACTCCATGCATGATATAAAAAATTTGACTTCATATTCTTGTTTAGGGGGTCAAATTGAGTTGAAAATGGGTCTAACCCCAATTTAAGAGCAACCGTATTAATATTTGGAAATCACTTTTTGCAATTTCCAAAGAGGTTTTCGCGCCACTGGTGTGACGCGCCAAGGATGAGCCTTTATGTATTTTTTTGTCCAATTTTGACTTCGGCCTAAGACTTTTAAGTCTTGGGCCCAAGTGTTCCCAAGCGTGAAAATACCTATATTTAGCCATTTGTCACCCTCATATCATTCTAAACATTCCACAATACTCATTCAAGCGCTTAGCCAAATATTATACTCCTAAACTCAAGTCTCAAAACTCATCTAAATTTCAAGGTTCTCATTCAAGCTTCAAGTCTCCATCTCCAATCTTCATCAGTTCATCTCCAAAGCTAAGCAATGTGGGTTGCTTTCATGGGTTCCTTTTACCCATGATATCTAAGCTTTCTTTTCTTACAAATTACATGATTTAAAGTTGATTTACTTATGGGTCTTATGTATTTTGAGAATCACTGCATACTTGTTGGGGTTTATGAAATTGTGACTATTTTACTATGCTTTGGGCTATGAATCTGAGATCTAATATGATATTTGATGAAGGGTTTTGATGTATATTGTTTGAGGGTGTCACCAAGAATCTATTAATGGTTTTACATTGAGTTTCCTAGCATGATAACACTCTTGAATTACATGGTTTTACACTAGCCCTACACACCTTCTAAGTTTTTGATAAAATGTTAGATTATATTTTCTTGAGGAATTAAAGGTCCAATGCATGCCTTATGAGTTGAATGACTATATGATGATGAAATGACGATGAAATAATAATGAAAAGGAATGTATGTATATGATGATGAATGGAGTGTATATATGATATTATCTCTATAGTGTTAGGGATGACAAAGCCTAACTCAGGGGGTTGTAGGCCTAGGTAACCTTGGTGAGGGGTTGGTACCTCGATCGCCTAGCTCAGGAGCGGTAGGCTCAGGTAACCTTGTTAGGGGGTTTGTACTCCATCAACCTTGTTGGGGGGTTTATACTCCATCAACCTTATTGGGGGTTTGTACTCCATCAACCTCATGAAGGGGTTTGTGCCTCATGCGCCTCTTCAAGGAGGTGGTAAGCCTTGGATTACACTAAGAATAGTCACTCCATACATATGTATTATGTTCCATGTAAGCATGATTTTACATCAAGCATCATTCATACATGCCATCTTGCTAATTATGCTATCTATTGAGTATTATTATGCATTTTGCCTGTGATGTCTATCTATTGTTGCATTGCATCCTACATACTTAGTACATTCAAACATACTAATGCATACTCTATGCCTACATGATGTTACCATGTAGGAACCAAAGCACCATTTGATAATCCTCCCCCTCCACGTGGCTACTACGATTATCTCTCAAGCTTGCTGGTGAGTCATCTATTTCGGGGACATTGCTTATGATCTCTTGCTATGTACTAAGATTATCTTTCTTTTATTTATGTATTGACTATGAGGGTGAGGCCGGTTGCTTGTCATGGCCCCGACTCTTATCCATGTAGTAGCGGTGTTGTTGGACATGTTATATATCTAAAGGGTGAACCCTGTTGCTTGTCCTGGCCCCACTCCTATCTATATAGTAGATATGTTGTTGAAAATATTATGTATCTATGTTATGAGCCTTGACTCTATTGGTCTTGATGTCTAAGATATGAAAGCATTCCCTTTGCCCCGGTTGTCCCAATTTATTTTCTCTCAGTGCTTGTTTTATTTCTTCCACAACTAAGGATGTGTAATGATGTTCTAAGAGGCTTGCTTAGGGTCCCTTTGGGTTCCCATTACAACATGCCACGACTAGACCCTAGGCTTGGGTCTTAACAAGCTTGGTATCAGAGCACTAGGTTGTTAGATCCTTGGAGTCCAACATACCACATCGATTAGAGTCTTGTTCATGGTTGTGATTGTGCACCACAACTATGAGCTAGAGGCTATGAGGTGTTTAGGAAATGTTTCCCTTCTTCTTACTCTATGTTGTGATATTGAATTTTAAGTAAGGTTTTTCCCACTAATGATTTTCCTTTGCTATGCTACATCATGCCTAACATAAGTGCGAAAAGGGTCTACACTCCTGAGGAGCAACTGGCTAATCAAGAGATTCGGGATGCTCTCACTTTTCTTACATAAGTGGTGGCTAATCAAGCCAACGAAGGGGCCCAAACCCCTCATGCTCCTACATTGGCATCTTGGGTGAGAGATTTCATGAGGGTGAATAACACAAAATTCTATGGGTCGAAGGTAAGTGAGGACCTTTAAGAGTTCATTGATGAGGTCTACAAGACTTTGTCTACCATGGGTGTGAGGTTGGAGGATAAGGCGGAGTTGGTGGCCTACCAACTCAAAGGGGTAGCACGAATATGGTACAATCAATGGAAGGAGAAAAAGAGTGTCAACAATGTGGTTCTATGGGAGGAGTTCAAGGCGACCTTTCTTACTCAGTTTTTGCCTATTGAGCTAATGGAAGTCAAATTGGTGGAATTTATGAATTTGAGATAAGGGTGTAGGAGTGTGAGGGAGTATGTCCTCAAGTTCACCCAACTTTCAAAGTTTTCTCTTCACTTGGTTGTTGTCCCAAGATCGAGAATGAACAAGTTCGTGATGGGTGTGTCCTTTCAAAATATGCTCCATACTTAGTTGCCAACCCAAGGTCTAGAATGAACAAGTTCGTGATGGGTGTGTCCGACTTAGAGAGTGAAGAATGTTGGTCTGCCATGTTGAATAGTGACATAGACTTGTCACGTTTGATTA
The DNA here is from genome assembly GCA_000787875.1 of Solanum virginianum. Lineage (NCBI taxonomy): Eukaryota > Viridiplantae > Streptophyta > Magnoliopsida > Solanales > Solanaceae > Solanum > Solanum virginianum. The sequence goes on from DF363052.1 coordinate 21,948, forward strand.
CTTATGCCGAACAAATGAAAGAAGAGAAATTGAGGAAGAGAAAGGATCATGGGGCCAAGAGGGCCCGTTTTGAGGGTAAGTTCCAAAAGAGTGGCCGATTTTATCAAGGCCAAAGGTCTACTCATGCATTGAATAGGAGGGGTGCAAATGATTTTCCAAGGTCCCTGTCATGACCCAATCGTAGGGCCTAGATGTGACATGGCAAATGGGAAACCCGAAGGGACTCCAATC
>DF363052.1:22248-38541 GCA_000787875.1 Solanum virginianum
AATCACACCTCTTAACTTGTCATTACACATCATTGGTCACGGAAGCATATAAAAGACATAAAGTAAGAATAAGGGGCAAAAAGGCTAAGGGATAGCTAGAAAAACATCATTATTAAGAGACAAGGACTCATAGCTCATATCATAGATACATAACTTGTCTAATAAACACCTCTAAACATATAGATAAGAGCGAGGGCCAAGATAAAGTAACTGGGCTCACCCTCATAGTCAAATTAAACATAAGTAGAATGTCTCAATACAAAGCAATAGAAACATAGACTAAGGTCACAAAAATGGAGGACTCACCAACTAGCTTAAAATAGTACCAACTAGCCATGTGGAGGAGGAGGATGATCAACTTGGGCTCCGGTTCCTACATGGTGATATCATGAAGGCAAGAGTATGCATTAGTACATTTGAATCTACTAAGTATATAGGAGGTAATGCAATAAAAAATAGGCATCATAATAGAAATGCATAACAATAGGCAATAGGCATAACATAGCAAGATGGCATGCATGATTTATGCATAAGCAAAACATGCTTAAGTAACTCATGCTCATATAGGATATCATATGTGTAGAAGAGACCAAGCTAAATTTCCAAAGTACAAATCCATTGGTAGGCTGGTGATATTACCACCCCATCACTTAGTGGTGAGGTACCCCTCACTAGGTTGGTGATGATGTCACCCCATCACCGAGGTAGAGAAGTACAAACACTTCACTAGGTTGATGAGTACAAACCCCTATTAATGTTAGTGATGATGCCACCCCATCACTAGGTGGAGAAGTATAAACCCTTCATTAGGTTATCCGAGTGCTTAGACCCCTCAGATTGGGCATGCTCAAGTTCTGCACTTTACATAGGATTCATCATATACATAAGCTCATTTCATCATCATAACATCATTCATATCATATCTTGCCTTGAACCTTAAAAATCCTCAAGAATCCATAACCGGACATTTGATCAAACACTTAGGGGTGTGTAATGGGGGTACAAAATCATACAATTTAGAGATAAGATCATGCAAGAAAACCATTGTAAATCCATCAATCAATACCTTGGAACCACCCCAAGCCATTCACATAAAAAATCCTCATCAAATCCGACATTAGGTCCAATTTTTAGAGCGAAAAACATGCTAAAACAATCACGCTTTCATGAACTCAAAGCACTGTGCAGTAAATTTCTTAATATAGAAGACCTATATGTAAAATCTACTTATATTATGCAATATTAGTAAAAAAGAGGCTTAGCCACCATGGGTGAAAGGTCCCAATAGTTCAATGCCACATACCTCAGCTTTGGAGAAGTTCTTAGTGAAGACTAGAAATGGACGGTTGAAGCTTGATGAAAATCTTTAGTTTCGAATGAGGCTTTTGAGGCTTGAATTTTGGAGTGAAAATATGGCTAAGTATTTTTGTGAGTATTAGGAAATGTTAAGGATTATATGAGGGTGAAATAAGGCTAAGTATAGATAAAATACATTTGGGAACACTTAGACCCAAGACTTAAAAGTTTTGGACTGAGATAATAAAACTGGGAAAAATTAACACCACTCTGTGGCAGAGGCGCGTCGGGGAGCTGTCGTGGACTGTCTCTGGAAATTGACTTTTTTGAAAATCATAATTGCAAATCTTTCGCTCTTAAATTGGGGTTAGAACCTTCTTCACCTAATTTTGATTCCCTTATCACAAATATGAAGTCAGATTTTTTGAAATAATGAGTAGATTTTGAGATATATGGAAATTAAAATTCCAGACATTTTGAAGCACATTTTTTGGCATTTTTTGGGGTCATTTTGATATCTCCCCCTTGGGAAAATTTACCCCCGAATGTAAAAGAAACATGCAAGACATGAGTGATTATCAACAAATCAACCCTAACAAGAATGCAACATAACATGTAAAACACCATTGTCAAATTCTCAACATAAATGTAACATCATCATAAGTTTACCAACTTAAACATGAATACATATGAATGACACAGGGGCTGAAATATTAGACTTGAAATCACATAGGGGACTTAGGATTAGTACCTTCGTCTTGAGTGGAGTGAAAAACATAAGGATACCGCTATAGCATATTCGCTTCGACCTCCCATGCAACACTTTCGAATTGTTGGTTCCTCCAAAGGATCTTAACGGATGCCACCTCGTTATTCCTCAGTCTCTTCACTTGTCTATCTAAAATCTGAACTGGGACCTCCTCATAAGTCAAGTTACCCCTAATAACAACACCCACAACATCAAGAGGCACAATAGCATTAGGATCAGTAACACATATCCTCAAGAGACATGGAACACCTAATGAACCAAATTAATTTCACTGGGTAAATTCAACTCATAAGCTACCTTTCCAATCCTCTCTATGACCTCATAAGGTCCAATATACCTGAACTCAACTTCCCCTTTTACCAAAATGGACCACACTTTTCATTGGAGAAATGTTCAAATAGACCTCATCACCCACGTGGAATTCTAGGTCTCTTTTCTTTACATCAACATAGGATTTTTGATGACTTTAGGCAATCTTCAACCTTTCCCTAATCATCCTAACCTTCTCAAGATCTTCCATAACCAGATCTGACCCTAATAAAGCCACCTCTTAAACCTAAAACTAACCCATCGGTGATCTACAACGTCTCCCATAAAGAGCCTCAAAAGGGGCCATATCGATGCTAGAGTGATAGCTATTATCGTAAGCAAACTCAATCAACGTAAGATGATCATCCCAACTACCTTTAATCTCCAAGACATAACCCCTAAGCATATCCTCAAGTGTTTGAATTTTCCTTTTAGCTTGGCCATCCGTTTGAGGGTGAAAGGCCGTACTAAGGTGAAATTTGGTACCAAGACCCCTTTGAAAAGACCTGCAAAAGTGTGAAGTTAATTGGGCACCACGATCCGATATGATAGATAAAGGAACCTCGTGCAATCTCACTAACTCATGGATGTACAACCTTACATGCTCTTCAGCCCAATATGTAGTCTTAACCGGTAGAAAGTGAGCCGATTGTTTCATCATATCAACCACCACACATATGGAATCCAAACCTTTTGTATTATTGGGCAACCCAACCACTAAATTTGTATTAATCACCTCCCACTTCCAAGTAGGAATCTCTTTGTCTTGGGTTAGGCTACCCGGCCTTTGATGTTCGGATTTGACTTGTTGACAACTATGACAACCTTAAACAAATTAGGCAATGTCTCTCTTCATGCCTCCCCACCAATACACATCCCTCAAGTCTCTATACATTTTGGTGGAACCGGGTTGGATAGAATAAGAAGAATTATGGGCCTCCTCAAGAATTCTCTCCCTCAACCATCAACACATGGCACACACCACCTACCTTGGTATTTAAGGCCCCCATCTCCCCCTTGGCAGAAAACCTCTATTTTGCCCTCTTTCACCAAGGCCTTCAATTCACACAAAGAGGAGTCTAGATTTTGTTTTGCTATCACCTTATCAACCAAAGAAGATTTAGAACAACCAACAACAACACCACCATTACCCATATCTTCCAGCCTAACCCCAAATCTAGCCAATCTATGCACTTCCCTAACCATCTCCCTGTCACCACTATCCATAAGAGCTAGGCTACCCATAGACACCCGACTCAAATCATCTGCCATCATATTTGCCTTACCCGAATGGTAGTGCACACTCATGTCGTAGTCCTTAAGAAGTTCTAACGACCTTCTTTTTCTCAAGTTGAGATCTTTTTGACTGAAGACATATTGAAGGCTTTTATGATCAGTGAAACATCAACATGTAACCCATACAAATTATGACGCCAAATGTTCAATGTAAACACCACATCGGCTAATTCAAGATCATGGGTAGGGTAGATCTTTTCATCCACTTTGAGTTACCTAGAAGCATAGGCTATGACCTTACCATTTTGCATTAGCACACAACCCAAACCAACTCTAGATACATCACACTACAAAACAAAACCCGATAGTGAAAATATAGGAGCAGACACAAGTCTATCTTTCAACGTTTGAAAGCTTTGCTCACATTCATCAATCCATAAGGCGCATTCTTCTTTTGAGTCAATTTTGTCATAGGGGAAGCAATGGAGGAGAACCCATTCAAAAACCTTCTATAGTAACCCGCAAGGCCCAAGAAACTCCTAAAATCCGATGGGGTTAATGATCTAGGCCAATTCCTAATCACATCGGTCTTCTTAGGGTCCATCTTAATACCATCACCCGACACCACATGACCTAAGAATGCAATGTCCTTCAACCAAAACTCACACTTTTCATATTTAGCATACAATCTCTCCTTCCTTTCTTTTCAACACTACCCTCAAATGGCCCATATGCTCCTCCCAACTATATGAATAGATTAAAATATCATTAATGAAGACCACAACAAAGGAATCAAGGTAGGACGGAAAAACCCATTCATTAGGTCCATAAAGATGGCCGGTGCATTAGTCCACGCAAAGGACATCACCACAAAATCATAATGCCCATATCTAGTCCAAAAGGCCTTCTTGGGAATATCACACTCCCTCACTCTCACTTGATGATACCCGAATCGAAGATAAATCTTATAGAAAAAGGTAGCCCCTTGTAATTGCTCAAACAAGTCATCAATTCTTGGAAGAGGATATCTATTCTTTATAGTGACCCTATTGAGTTGCTGGTAGTCAATGCACATTCTAAGTGACCCATCTTTCTTCTTTACAAACAACACCAGTACACCCAAGGTGATTGGCTAGGTCTAATAAATCCCTTCTCCAACAAATATTTCAATTACTCCTTTAACTCCTTCAACTCTGTCAGGGCCATACGATAAGGGGAAATAGAGATAGTTTGACTATTGGGAAGAAGATCTATGCAAAATTCTATCTCCCTTTTGGCAGGGACACCGGGAAGGTCATTTGAGAAGATATCAAGAAACTCATTTATAACTGGAAGCGGTTCAATAGAAGGGACTTTGGACTCCATATCTTTAACCCTTACAAAATGATACAAACACCCCTTAGAGATCAACTTATGGGCTTTAATGCATGAGATGAACCTACACTTTACCACCACTTTATGACTTTCCCACTCAAGGATGGATTCATTTGGAAATTAAAACTTGACCCTATGGGTTCTATAATCAATAAAAGCATAGTACATATGCAACCAATCCATCCCAAGAATAATATCAAAATCAACCATATCTAATTCAATAAGATCATAAGGTAAGATTTTATGCAATATGCAAACTGGATAATTTTTATACGCCCTCCTAGCAATAATATATGCACCAATAGGAGTAGACACCTCATATGACTCATGCAACAACTTTGACTTAACATGAAACTTTTTATCAACAACGGGAGTAACAAATAAAAGGGTAGCACCCGGATCAAACAAAGCATATACATCAAGATCAAAGATTTTTAACATACCAGTAACAATATCAGGGACCTTACCAACCCCTTGCCTCTCATGTAGAGCATAGAATCAATTGTATCTTGGGCCACCACCGTGAGGACCACCTCTACCCAATGGAACCACATGTGCACCCCGACCCTTGCTACGTTTTCTTGGACAATCCACCCTTTTATGACCAAGCTCCCATAATCAAAGCATGCATTAGAACACATCAAACACGGGCCTCTATGACTCTTTCCACATGTAGGACACATATCAATGGGAGCATCATCACCAACACCTTGAGGCCTAGGGAAGTCATTAGGAAACCCCCTATTAGTTGTGTGGGAAGGCCCTTAAGCTAGCAAAGTATCAAGAAAGAATAAGTACATGATAAGTTCAAAATAATTTTGAAAAACGAATTCTCTCACTTAATTGGTGGGTTATTTTAGGGTAAAAGTTGTTTCACTCACGGAACAAAGGCCTAAGATAACTTTCATATCCACCGCATCACCAAACCAACTTTAGAGTAACAAGACATGTTTTGAGTCCATACAAGATGCATGAATGTAGCAAAATAAGTTCACAACACACATGGCAATTACATCCACAATCAAGTATAGACTCACAGGTCATGCTTTCAGTTTCAGCTTACCTTCACAATATCAGAACAAATATTGCCTGATACTCACAAATGTATGAATGCATCAATACTCACAACCTCAAAAATTTTGAGGGTACCCAAGTTTTGCATCAAAAGTTTAAAGAAAATCTAAGAACTACATATATATGCCAAAAGATAACATTAATATGAATTTACCCATTATCTACACTACCTAAACATTCCTGTTCAACAGGAAAATAAACATCCAAAAGGAAAAAGAAGCACGATAAGAAACATTGGGATTAAAAAATAAGGAAAGTTATGGACGTGAGGTTACTCAGACTTCACTTTAATCCATAACTTCCACCATCCCATCAAAATAGGGTACTTTGTCCTCAAAGTAACAACACAAAGAAAAGATGCAAGGGATGTACCTTGGGTTGTCTCCTAGGAAGCGCCTGAGTTATTATCGCAGCACGATAAGAAGCTTTTGCGTTTATGCCTTTTCAAGGTTCCAATTTCCACCATTTTGATCTCTTCCATGTCACCCATGTACCTTTTTACCCGTTATCTATTGGCTTTGAAAGTGTTGCCATCCCTACTCTCTAACTTGATAGCACCATGACTAAAAATGCACACAACTTTGAAAAGCCCAATCCACTTAGATTTGAGTTTTCCAAGAAACCACCTCAAACTGGAGTTGTAAAGCAATGCTATGTCTCCTGGAGAAAAATAGCGATCTTTTATTCTGCGATCATGCTGAACCTTCATTCGTTGTTTCTACAAAGTGGAGCTCTCATATGCTTGCAGTCTAAACTCATCAAGCTCATTCACTTGTATCAACCTTGAGGTGGCAGCTTCATGCCAATCTAGATTCAGTTTCTTCAATACCCACAATGCTTTGTGTTCAAGTTCAACCGGTAAGTGACAAGCCTTTCCAAAAAATTAGTTGATACAGAGACATTCCAATAGGAGTTTTGAAGGTAGTCCGGTAGGACCAAAGAGCATCATCCAACTTCCTTGACCGATCAGTATGATTCACGTTCACCATTTTGGATAAGATTTGCTTTATTTCCCTATTAGATACTTCCACTTGCCTACTAGCTTGGGGATGATACGGGGTTGCAAAAGGAGAGCTTTGAACAACCTATTGCAAAAATAAGAACCTCCATCACTAATAATTGCCCGAGGCATACAAAATCTGGAAAAAAATACATTTTTGAAGAAATCCCGTAATACTCTTACCCTCATTGTTCGGTAATGTTATAACTTCCACCCACTTAGAGACATAATCAACTACAACCAGAATATACTTGTTACCATGAGAGCCAACAAAGGGTCCCATAAAATCAATACCCCACACATCGAATAGTTCTATGATGAAAAGAGGATTTAGAGGAAGTTTGTGCCTTAATGAAACTCCTCCTTCTCTTTGAAATCTGTCACAAGACTTTACATAATCATGGGTGTCTTGGCATATAGACGGCCATAAGTCGTTCTAGCTCTAATGTGATGGACACCTACCAATGCTATCCACACAAATGCGAAACAAATAAGGGTCATCCCGGAGGAATCTCTTTACATAGTTCATGAAATTGCAAGGTTGATGGGTATTCAAATTCAGGGACACTATATCACTCACCAAATAGTTAGCATAGTCTACGCACCAAGGTATAAGATCATGTGATGCTGCCAAAACACTTTCATCGGGGAATGTCATTTATGTCCAGCCTATCATCAAACTTCATCATAGCCTTATCTTCTAATCTTGAAAGGTGATCGGCAATATGGTTTTCTAACCCTGTTTTGTCAATCACATAAAAATTGAATTCCTACAAGAGAAGTACCCATCTAATCAACCATGGTTTTGCATCTTTCTTTGCCTTCAGATATTTGAGTATTGCGTGGTCGATATGTATGGTCACTTTAGGTCCTAACAAATATGAATGAAAATTTACAAATGCAAACACCAACGCAAGCAATTTTTATTCGGTCACAGTGTAATTCTTTTGGGCAATATTTAATGCTTTGCTGGCATAATAGATTAGATGCAGGACTCTCTCTTTGTTGCCCCAATAACACACCAAGTGCAACCCCACTCGCATCACATATTAGTTCAAATGGTCATGACCATTCTGGAGCAACAATAATGGGTGTCGTGGTTAGCCTTCTTTTCAATTCTTGGAAGGCATACACGCATGCCTCATCAAATACAAACTTTGAGTCTTTTTCTAACAACTTACACAAAGGTTGTGAAATTTTGGTAAAGTCCTTTATGAAGTGACTATAAAATCTGGCATGACATAAAAAACTTTTTAATACCTTTTACTGAAACTGATAGTGGTAATTTCTCTTTTACTTCAATTTTTTCGTTATCTACTTCAATTCCTTTGCCCAAAATTTTGTGACCGAGTATAACGCCCTCTTTGACCATGAAGTGGCATTTCACCCAATTTAACACCAAGTGAGTCTCAACACATCTCTGCAACACATCACGTAAATTTGAAAGGCATTCTTCAGAGGACTGGTCTACGACACTGAAGTCATCCATGAACACTTCAATTGTAATTTCAACCATATCTGAGAAGATAGACATCATGCATCTTTGAAATGCAACATGGAGCATTACAAAGCCCAAAGGGCATACTCCTAAATGCAAAGGTAGCATAGGGGCATGTGAAGCTTGTCTTCTCCTGATCCTCAGGTGTAATAACAATTTGATTGTACCCAAAATATCCATCAAGGAAACAATATCATCCCTTTTCTACTAGTCTATCAAGAATCTGATCCATGAATGGCATAGGAAAGTGATCCTTTTTGGTCAAAGCATTTAATTTCCTATAGTCTATGCACATTCTCCATACAGTGACTGGTCTCATAGGGATCAACTTGTTCTTTTCATTTGGCACCACTGTGATGCCTCCCTTCTTTGGACCACACTGTATTAGGCTCACCTACTCATAGTAAGCAATTGGGTAGATTACTCCTGCATCTAGCCACTTGATGATTTCTTTCCTTATAACCTCTTGCATTAGGGGATTCAATCGCCTTTGATGCTCAATACTTAGCTTATAATCCTTGACTAGCTGAATCTTATGAGAGTATATCCTAGTGGGTATGGGAATGATGTCTGCAATTGTCCACCCAATCGCTCTTTTGTGCTGCTTCAGAACTGCGATTAGGGTTTCTGTTTGGGCTTCACTTAACTTTACTAAAATGATGATAGGTAATGTACTATTCTCCCCCAGTTATGTATATTTCAGGTATGATGGTAATGCCTTTAATTCTAACTCTGGTGGAACTTCTACCAAGGGTTTTGTAAGTGGTGTTTCCTTATTGCATAAATCTAGCTCCAAGTTACTTGTAGCTTCGACTCAAATGACACCCCAAGAGCATTTACTGTTTCCTTATAATCAGGAATGTTGTCACCATCAAAGTTCATCAACAGAGCTGCTAACGGGTCAACCCAAGCCTCAATTCTATTGGGATCTCAGCCTCATCATCATCACCCATTGAAATCATTGAGATAAATTGGAACTCTAAACTCTTCCCATCTTGCTAACCTATTTGACACACCACTACTTCTTCACAAAATCTTAAAGTTAGTAGACTCTTCTCCATATCTACTAATGCTCTACCTGTGGCCAAGAAAGGTCTTCCCAAGTTGATCGGAACTACAAAGTCAACTTCATAGTCAGGTATGACAAAATTTGCAGGAAATGTAAATTTTTCTACCTTCACCAACACATTATACAAGATCCTCATAGGCTTCTTGATTGTTCTATCTACCATCAGTAATCACATTTTTCTAGGTACCAAGCTCCCAAAACCAAGCTTTCTGAAAATGGCGAGAGGCATTAAGTTAATGCTAGCCCCCAAATCACATAGTGCTTTGGCAAATGCTAGTTCTCCTATAGTGCACAGTATAGTGAATGCACGGGATCTTCATGCTTCTGCACTAATGACTTTGTAGTGATGGCACTACAACATTGAACATTTTTAAGAGGTCTTGGCTCGCTTTTAGCTTTCTTTTGACTAGGTCTTTCATCCATTTGGCATGCCCTGGCATCCTTTCAAGGCCTAAACTAACGGTTAGTCCACTAATAATATTTTTAGCACTGTCAAGAACTGTTCAAGTTTACCCTGTCTCTTTCTTCATCTAAGCCATTGAAGGAAAGGAGGATGAGGCCTTGGAAAGGTTTAATACTTCTTAGGTTGCTCTACTGTGTCGCATGCTTGGGTTCGTTCATTTATACTTTTCTTGCAATTCCCATATTCCACCTTTTGCATAGGGGGATTTATCGTGCTTTTGCCACTCCAAGTCATCACCGCCATGCAATGCCTTTATTTTTAGGATTTTGAACCCTATTGCTTAGTAGGGTGCCCTTTTGGTGTTAGTTCAATTGTGAAGAGACTTGTCCAAATTGTTGCTGAAGTTACTTAATTGCCACTAAATGAGAGTCTATATTTTGATTAATACTAGAAATATCTGCTTTAATTCCCTGTAGAGTCTCATCTTTATGGTCTGCTCGCTTCAACAACTTTTCAAACATATCTTCGATCCTAGAATTGCTCGATCGGGTATCACGAATGTGTGGTGGTAAATAAGGATCATTTCTATAGCCCTCCATTCTCTATTCTGTGCCTGACACTCTTTCTCTCTCATAGTATCCACCCCTATTATCTCTATACATCCTATCACAGTTAAAGTTTTGACGTTATTTCCCGAAACCTTGCCTCTAATAGTCTGGATTGGACCCTTGGGGGTTGTTCTGAAAATCCACCACTTGGTTACTCACATAACAGGCATTATCATCAAAGAATTGATCATATACGTAGGAGTAATATGGGGTTGGTGAGCTATTACCTTCAGACTAGCTTGGTTTTGCTTCATAACCAAATCCATGCTTGTATGGAGTTGAGCAAGTTGCTCTATAATCTCTTCATTCACTTTTGCTTTCTCACTATTTGTGGTAACCGCACAAGAACTCTTTGTATTACCACGCTCACTTTGTCCCCATGCTGTGTTTTTCTTCACCACTTGCTCCATTCTTTTCGGCACTAGCTCAAACGGTTGATCAAGAAAAACACCTCCCATGATCATGTTGGCGCAAGCTTTGCTATTATCATTAAGTGTTCTATACAAGATCTCGACCAAAGCATCATCAACAATTTTGTGATCAAGGACCATCCTCAAGCATTTGGTGAATCTCTCCTATGTAGTGCTAAGAGAGTCTCCAGGCAATTGCTCAAAGTTATTAGTTTGGTCCTTAAGCTTCAGATTCTTCGACCTTGGGAAATCTCTTTCTAGGAACACCCTCTGCAGCTCAGCCCAACTCGTGATGGTACCCGGAGGAAGCTCAGACAACCATATAGCTGCATTTCCAGTTAGTGACAATGGACCCTCAACCCAATAGCATCAATAGAAATATTTTGTGTCCCCATGATACTTTTGCACACAAAGATGACATTTTGAAGATGATAGTGGGGATCCTCTTACGGTAACCCCATGAATAGGCCATGGTTTTGGAGCATCTAGAGCAATCCACTTGATTCCGCAAACTTAACATCTATCGGTAGAGGGGACAGTACTATAGGATCGGAAACATCCATCGCCATATGGTTTAATCAGTATTTATTCCAGCCATAAACATTTGTATTAAAATCTCTAAGCAGTGGCCGATTAACCCTTAGTGGTGGATTCTCCTCTCTTCTTAAGTTTTCCTCATTCGCATGCATATCCTACTCAACATCAATGTCCTTATTCACTTGAGCCATCCTTCTTGGTAGCCGATGGATCTCAAAATTTAGTGGAGCTAAGAGATTCCCTTGGCTCCTTGTGTTGGGCATACAACTTAGTACACCCTGCAAAAGAAATCAAACAACAAAAACAAAACAAATGTAAAGTACAAGACTCTAGAATCAATATTAGAACTAACTAATAGTGAATTCAAGTCAAAACCTAGCTATATTTCCCAGCAATGATGCCATAATTTTTGATGATGGTCACACACAAATAAGAAAATGGTCACTACCAGTAATTAACCTAACCTAGGTTAGGGTCGAATCTATAGGAAATACAAGGTTTGACTATAAGATTTCACTACTAATCATTCCTAGAATCTATAACTACAATCTCTAGATGGGGGTTTTGTTGTGATTCAAAGAAAACATAACATAAACACTAATTAAAATTTGAGAAAACAAACGATTTTAGGGAAAACTTGGGAATTGTGTTCCCCATGACTCGTTGACTCAATTACCCTAGGTAACATAACTATGAATGGCGAATCGCATGCAAGATGGTAACTTAGGTCACCATGGCGCTTGGTCGGCCACCATGGCTTGCCAACTAACTGTTACTTATTATCCCAGTTAACCTCCCCTTCATCAAGTTTGGTCGAATACATAGGAAAATATCAACCAAATCCTGTCATCTACTTCCCTTTCCAATTCGTCACTACCTTTGTCAGGATCATGATGTTAGGCAGGGTTTACTGTTGGCCACCACCAATCAACATTAGTCATGAAGGAAAATAAACAATACGTATAAAATTGCAATCATAGATATGCATAAGACCTAGGCCATCTCAAGTCAACTACCCATGGTTCAAACAACCCCAAGTTGTAGGTGTTTAGCTACTCATGGCTAAGATAAAACACATAAAAATGCACATAATAGACATAGTTGAGAGTTTCACCAATAACAATGAAGGAGATAGCCACCACAAGTTACAAACACACAAGCTTGATTGATCTACAATGAGTACAAAGCAAGATTTGTTGTCCCCAAAATGGGTTTCCCAAAGAGAACAATAATCTACTCTAAAAATCTAAGAAAAGCTTCAAAATGTAATGGAGAAATATCTACTGTTTGAACTTTTTCAAAAACCTAACTTAAACTATTTGATAGCTGGCATCTGATAAATTTAGCATAATGGAGAGATGTCTGTTGTTCAAACTCCCTTCAAAAACCTAACTTAAACTATTTATAGTATTTACAAAAGAACCCTAGGTATTATGGAAAAAAACAACTGGTATCTAATAAATTTCATAGTCACGGCTCGTATATTAGCTTATGAGTCATGGTCAAGGTCTCATATCAGGGTCTTTGAATCTTGGACTAAACTGGTACGACCCATAGGTATGAGTTGTTACTCAAGCTACGACTCGTATATTTGTCTCGTAGTCTTGGGCTTCAATTTTTGGTACAACAATTTGGCTCTATGATTCTTGCTACGAGTCCAACTGTACGAGTCATATTGTACCTTATGACTCGTAGGCTGGGCTTGTAAGGGTGACTATCACTTGGCAGATTTCTGATTTTTTGTCTCTGATTCCTGCTACGACATAACCTACTACTCGTAGCATGAGGTACGACTCATAGGAGGGCTTGTATGGCCTATGCTTCAGCAAAATGTGCAACTTTTCATCTATATCCTACTAACCTAACTTTTCTGTAAGATTATCATAAAAACACATCAAAACACTAAAAAGTCGCTTTAAAAACTCACAAACTCCTTTGTTTTTGGCACCAAATATGCTGTAATTTGACAGCACATCATGCCCCAAGACAATATAGATTCTATGCTCTTCAAAAGCAATAAGGGGTAGATCCGGTATGTTTAAGGTTTTAGATTTTGATGTCTATGCATTGATAGATCTGGGTTCCACTCTTTGTTTTATTACTCCTTTTGTAGCCAAAAAGCTTCATGTTAGTCCTGAATTATTGTGTGAGCCTTATGAAGTGTCTATTCCCGTTGATACATCCATTATTTCTAGAAGAGTCTATAGAGATTTTCCCATGTTCATTTTGCATAAACCTTTACCTTGTGATTTTGTTGAGTTAGATATGGTGGATTTTGATGTCATTCTTAAGATGGATTAGTTGCATGCATATTATGCTTTTATTAATTGTAGAACCCGTAGGGTCAAATTCCCATGCCTAAATGAACCCATCCTTGAGTTGGAAAGTTGTGATTTAGCAGTCAAGGTTATTAATTGTAGAACCCATAGGGTTAAGTTCCAATTCCATAATTAGCCCATCCTTAAGTGGGAAAGTTATGATGTGGTGGTCAAAAGTTGGTTTATTTCTTGCATTAAGGCCCAAAAATTTATTTCTAAGGGTGGTCTCTACCATCTTGTGAGGGTTAAGGATGTTGACTGCAATGTCCTTCCTATAGAGTTGATTTCGATGGTTAACGAGTTCTGTGATGTCTTTCCCGATGATCTTCCTGGTGTTCCTCTCGAAAGAAAAATAGAGTTTCATATAGAACTCCTTCCCAATACTCAAACCATTTCTATTCCCCTTTACTGTTATGGCCTCGGCGGAGTTGAAAGAGTTGAAAGAGCAATTGAGATATTTGTTGGAAAAGGGTTTTATAAGACCTAGTCTATCACCTTGGGGTGCACCAGTGTTGTGTGTGAAGTAGAAGGATAGTTCTTGTAGAATGTGTATTGATTACCGGCAACTTAATAGAGTCACCATAAAGAACAAGTACCCTCTACCAAGGATTAATGACCTTTTTGAACAACTTCAAGGGTCTAGTCACTTCTCTAAGATTAATCTTCGGTCTGGGTATCACCAAGTGAAAGAAAGGAAGTGTCATATTCCTAAGACGACCTTCCGGACTAGGTATGGGCACTTTTAGTTTGTGGTTATATCCTTTGGGTTAACTAATGCACCAACTATATTTATGGATCTTATGAATAAGGTCTTTAAACCCTACATTGACTTGATCGTGGTGCTTTTTATTGATGGTATCTTGATTTATTCCCATACTGAGGAGGAGCATGTGAATCACTTGAGGGTGGTGTTGTAAATCTTGAGGGAGGAGCGGTTGTATGCCAAATATGAAAAATATGAGTTCTAGTTGAAAGTGGTTACTTTTCTAGGCATGTGGTGTTGGGTGATGGTATTAAGGTGTACTCTAAGAAGACAAAGGTGATTAGAAATAGGCCTAGACATTTGACTCCATAGGATATTAGGAGTTTCTTGGGTTTGGCGGGTTATTACTAGAGGTTTGTAAATGTATTCACTTCTAATTCTGCTCCTATGATTAAGTTGACCCAAAAGAAGCCAAATTTTTGTGGACCAATGAATGTGAGAAGACTTTCCAAACTTTGAAAGAAAAGCTTGTCTCTACCGAAAGGTTTGGAAGGGTTTGTTGTGTATTGTGATGCCTTAAGAATTGTTTTTGGGTTGTGTTTTGATGCAAAATTATAGGGTGATAGCATATGCCTCGAGATAACTTAAGGTACATGAGAAGAATTATCCCACCCATGATCTTGAATTGGCGGTTGTGGTATTTGGTTTGAAAATTTGGCATCACTATTTGTATGGAGTTCATATTTATGTGTTCACCGACCACAAGAATCTCCAATATGTTTCCACCAAAAAACATCTCAACATGAGACAAAAAAGGTGGTAAGAGCTTCTTAAAGATTATGATATGAGTGTGCATTATCACCCTGGCAAGGCTAATGTTGTGGCCGATGCTCTAAGTAGGGTGTCTATGGGTAGCCAAGCACATATTGACGATGGTTGCGAAGAGGTGGCTAGAGAGGTTAATCAGTTGGCTAGATTAGGGGTTAGGTTGGAGGAAGTTGACAATGGTGGGTATAGTGGTTTTTCACAATTCCAAATCTTCATCTATTGAGGATGTAAAGGCAAAACAAGATCTTGACCCTCCCTTGTTAGAATGAAAGGCCTTAGTGAGAGATGGTAAGGTGGAGGTTTTCTCCCAAGGGAGAGATGGTGCCCTTAGGTACCAAGGTAGATTGTGTGTGACTAGTGTTGGTGATTTGAGAAAGAAGATTTTAGATCGGGCTCATAATTCATCCTATTTCATTTATCTCGGTTCTACAAAGATGTATAGAGATTTGAGGGAAGTGTATTGGTAGGGTGGTATGAAGAGAGACATTGTCAAGTTCATATTCAGATATCACAATTGCCAACAAGTAAAACCCAAAAATCAGAGGTCAGGTGGGCTAGTGATGTGCTGTCAAAATATAGCATCTTTGGTGCCTGAAACTATAATAGCCCACACCTTACATATACTTGTCCTATGAACAAGAAAAATGATATGGCTTTTCAAATTAGCGCCTATTTTTGAAAGTGCTTGAATATCATGTTAGAGGGTGATATGTGCGTCTAACGTGTAAGAGGATCGAGTGCATACAAGTTTTGTGTCAAATTAAGGAGATCATGGCCTTAAATGAAGTGAGAGAAGTGAGGTGCTTGTAAGACTTAGGAAACTAGCAGGTGAGTCACCTACTTGCTTAGCTTAAATTTGCT
>DF363051.1:0-18469 GCA_000787875.1 Solanum virginianum
CAAGTCATCAATCCTTGGAAAAGGATATCTATACTTTATAGTGACCCTATTGAGTTGTTGGTAATCAATGCACATCCTGTGTGAGTCATCCTTCTTTTTCACAAACAACACTGGAGCACCCCATGGTGATTGACTAGGTCTAATAAATCCATTTTCCCACAAATCTTTCAATTGCTCTTTTAACTCCTTCAACTCCGCTGGGGCCATATGGTAAGGGGGAATAGAGATAAGTTCAGTATCGAGAAGGAGATCTATGCCAAAATCTATCTCCTTTTCAGGAGGGACACCGGGAAAATCATTTGGGAAGACATCAAGAAACTCGTTTACAATGGGGACCGACTCAATATAAGGGACTTTGGACTCTATATCTTTAACCCTCATAAGATGATACAAACATCCCCTCGAAATCAACTTATGGGCTTTAATGCATGAAATGAATCTACCCTTGACCACCACGTGTTGACTTTCCACAAGGATGGGTTCATTGGAAATTGAAACTTGACCATATGAGTTCTACTATCAATCGAAGCAGAGTAGATATGCAATAAATCCATCCCAAGTACAACATCAAAATCTACCATGTCTAATACAACAAGATCACAAGGCAACAACTTATGCAAAATGCAAATGGGATAACTCCTATAAACTTTCCTAGTAACAATAGAAGCACCAATAGGAGTAAACACTTCATATGACTCATGCAACAACTTGAGGACAACATGGAACTTTTTACCAACAAAAGGGGTAACAAAGGAAAGAGTGGCACGTAGATCAATCAAAGCATAAACATCAAAGTTAAAGATTTTTAGCATACCGATAGCAACATCGAGGACCTCACCAACCCCTTGTCTCCCATGTAGAGCATAAAACTGACTGTGCCTTGGGGCACTACCTCGAGGACCACCTCTACCTAATGGGACCGCATTAGCACCCTGGACTTTGCCATGGTTCTTAGACAATCTACCTTCTTGTGCCCAAGCTCCACACAACCAAAGAATGCATTAGAATTTTTCAAACGTGGGCCTTTATAATTCCTTCCACATATAGCACACCCATTAATAAGAGCCATACCACCAACACCTTGAGGCCTAGGGAAGTCATTGGCAAACCCCCTATTAGTAGCATGAGTAGGCCCTTGGCCTTGATGAAATCTAGAACCCTCTAACAGAACCCCATGGATCCCCGACACAAAGTATCCGCCCCCCCCATTTGCCTTACCCGGATCTTGATGAAATCTAGAACCCTTTTGGAATTTACCCTCAAATCAGGCCCTCATGGCCTCATGCCCCCTTATCTTCCTCATATTTTACTCCTCCATTTGCTCGGCATATGTCATCAACAGAGACAAGTCCATGCCATTAATTAGCACAGTGGTCTAGCATTCTTCAGTTACAAAGTCAGAGACCCCCATCACGAACTTATTCATCCGAGATCTAGGATCGGTGACCAAATGAGAAGCATACTTTGAAAGTTGATTAAACTTGAGGGCATACTCCCTCACGCTTATAGCACTTTTTTTTCAAGTTCATAAACTCTACCAACTTAGTTTCCCTAAGCTCAAAAGGGAAAACTGGTTAAGGAAAGCCAATTTGAACTCCTCCTAGAGCACCACATTACAAACTCTCACCCTTCCATTGATCATACCATGTTTGAGCTACTGCTTTGAGTTGGTATGCTGCCAACTCCGCTATAGACCTCATCAATGAATTCTTGTGGATTTTAATCCACCTTTGACCCATAGAAAATCGGAGGATTCATTCTTATGAAGTATCTTACCTTAACTCCTGGGGTAGTAGCATGAGGGGCTTGTACCCCTTGATTCACTTGGTTGGCCACCACTTGGGAAAGCATAGTGAGAGCATCCCGGAGTTCACCATTGTTTGGTTGCTCCTCAGGAGTTTGACCTTTGGTCCTTGAGTGTTTGGCATGATAAAGCATAGCAAAGAACAATCGTGAGGGGAAAAATGTACCAAAACTCTATAGCACAACTTAGAACATGAAGAAGGGGAACATATTCTAAAACGTGTCATAGCCTCCTACTCATAGTCATAGTGCGCTTTCCAACCATGAAAAGGACTCTAATCGATGCGATGTGTTGGACTCTAAGGTTTATCAACCTAGTGCTCTGATACAATGTTTTTCATAACCCAAGCCTAGGGCCTAGATGTGACACAGTGAATGGGGAACCTGAAAGAACCCCAATCAAGCCTCTTAGCTTTTTCATTACACATCATTGGTCGCGGAAGCATATAAAAGACATAAAGTAAGAATGGGGTGTAGGGCTAAGAGATAGCATGCAAAACATCATAACCAAGAGATAAGAGTCAAATTTATATAATAGATACATAATTTGCCCAACAAACACCAATAATATATAGATAAGAGCGGGGACCAAGACAAAGCAACCGGGCTCACCCTCATAGTCAAATGGAAAGTAAAGTAGAGTGTCTCAATACAAGGTAATAGAACATAGACCAAGGTCCCCAAAAGACCAAGACAAAGCAACCGGGCTCACCCTCATAGTCAAATGGAAAGTAAAGTAGAGTGTCTCAATACAAGGTAATAGAACATAGACCAAGGTCCCCAAAATGGAGGACTCATCAACTTGCTTGAATAACACCTACTATCCACGTGGAGGAGGAGGATGATCAATTTGGGCACCGGTTCCTACATGTGATATTATATAAGAATATAGTATGCGTTATTACTTTTGAATATACTAAGTATGTAGGATGTAATGCAATAAGAGTTAGGCATCACAATAAAAATGTATAGCAATAGGTAATGGGCATCATATAACAATATGGCATGTATTCTCAATGCTCAAGTAAAACATGTTTGGGTAATTCATGCACATATAGGCTATCATATGTTTAGAATAGACCAAGCTAGATTTTTCACTAGTACAAACCCTTGGACGGTTGATGATGATCTCACCCCATCACCCTGGTGGGGTGGTACAAACCCCTTACATGGTTGATGATAATCTCAGCTTATCACCCTAGTGGCGATATACAAACCCCTCAAATGGTTGATGAGTACAAACCATATCATATCTCATGCTCTGGACCTTTAACTCCTCAAGAAACCACATCCGGACATTTTATCAAACACTTAGAGGGTGTGTAATACTAGTATAAGACCATAAATTATAGAGATTAGATCATACAAGAAAATTTATTGTAAAACCATCAATCAACACCTTGCAACACCCTCAAGCAATAACTAAGTGTTTGAGCGAGTATTGAGAAATGTTTAGGATAATATGAACGTGAAATTTGGCTAAGTGTAGGTAAAAACACATTTGGGAACAATTCGGCCAAAGACTTAGAGCCAATTTGAACTCCTCCTAGAGCACCACATTACAAACTCTCACCCTTCCATTGATCATACCATGTTTGAGCTACTGCTTTGAGTTGGTATGCTGCCAACTCCGCTATAGACCTCATCAATGAATTCTTGTGGATTTTAATCCACCTTTGACCCATAGAAAATCGGAGGATTCATTCTTATGAAGTATATGAAGCCAGATTTTTGAAAAAAGCAAATGAATTTTGAGATATATGGAAATTAAAACTCCGGGCATTCCAAGGAACGTTTTCGAGCATTTTTTGGGGTCGTTTAAGCCACCTGGCCTTTGATGTTTGACTTTCACTTGTTGGAAATTGTGACATCTGCATATGAACATGGAAATATCTCTCTTCATACCACCCCACCAATACACCTCCCTCAAGTCTCTAGACATCTTTATAGAACTAGGGTGAATAAAATAGGATGCATTATGGGCCTTCTTCAAGATCAACTCCCTTAAGTCATCAACATTAGGCACACAACCTACCTTGGTACTAAGGGCACCATCTCCCCCTTGGGAGAAAACCTCTACTTTACCATCTTTCACCAAAACCTTCAATTCTAACAAAGCGGGGTCAAGATCTTGTTTTGATTTTACCTCTTCAATTGAAGAAGATTTAAAACCATCAACAATCATTACACCACCATTTTCAATTTCATTCAACCTAACCCCCAACCTAGCCAACCAATGAACTTCTCAAGACACTTCCTTGTCACCAACATCAATATGAGCTAGGCTACCTAAGGATACTCAACTTAAAGCATCAGCCACAATATTAGCCTTGCCAAGATGATAGTGTACACTTATATCATAATCCTTAAGGTACTCTAACTACCTTCTTTATCTCAAGTTAAGATCTTTTTGGGTGAACACATATTCAAGACTCTTATGATCTGTAAACACATCAACATGAACTCTATACAAATAATGACACCAAATTTTCAAAGCAAACACCATGGCCGCCAATTCAACATCATGGGTAAGATAATTCTTCTCATACATTTTAAGTTGTCTAGAGGGATATGCTATCACCTTGCCATTTTACATCAAAATACACCCCAAACCAATTCTTGAGGTATCACCATATACCATAAACCCTTCTAACCCTTCCAGTAGAGCCAAGATAGGAGTGGAGACAAGATTATCTTTCAAAGTTTGGAAACTCTTTTCACATTTATTGGTCCACACAAATTTTGTCTTCTTTTAGGTCAACTTAGTCATGCGAGAAACAATAGAAGAGAACCCACTAACAAACCTCAGGATTTGTCATAGGAGAAGCAATAGAAGAAAATTCATTCACAAACCTCCGGTAGTAAGTCACTAAACCCAAGAAACTCCTAATGTTCGATTGAGTCAAGGGTCTAGCCCAATTTCTTATCACATGGTCTTCCTCACTCCGAGAATAAATTAACATGCCATCAATAATGACCACCACAAACATATCAAGGTAGGGTTTAAAGACCCTATTCATGAGATCTATAAATATATCTGATGTATTAGTCAATCCAGAGGATATAACCACAAACTCAAAGTGTTCATACCTTATTCGAAAAGCCATTTTAGGAATATCACACTACCTCACCTTCACATAGGTGTATCCATACCGAAGATCAATCTTAGAAAAGTGACTAGCCCCTTATAGTTGATCAAAAAGGTTATCAATCATTGGTAGAGGATACTTGTTCTTTATGGTAACCATATTATGTTCCCAATAATCAATCGTATTCTAAGAGAACCATCCTTTTTCTTCTTCACAAATAACACCGGTGCTCCCCATGGTGACTTACTAGGCCTTATGAAACCCTTCTCCACCAAATCTCTCAATTTATCCTTTAACGCTTTCAATTCTGCTAGGGTCATACTATAAGAAGAATGGAAATGGATTGAGTATCAGGAAGAAGGTCTATACCAGAGTCTATTTCCCTTTCAAGAGAAACACCAGGAAGGTCATCGGGAAAAAAATCAGGAAACTCATTAACCACCTAAATCGACTCAATAGGAAGGACTTTGGACTCAACATCCCTAACCCTCATAAGACGATAACAACAACCCTTAGAAATTAGCTTTTGGGCTTTAAGAAAAGAAATGAACTACCCTTGATCAGCACATCATGACTTTCCCACTCAAGGAAGGGCTCATAAGGGAATTGAAATTTAACCCTGCGAGTTCTATAATCAATTGAAGTGTCATGACCCATTCTAGGGCCTAGACGTGACACGACAAATGGGGAACCCGAAGGGACCCCAAATAAGCCTCTTCGCATATCATGCATATATCCTTGGTCGTGATAGCAAGATAATCAACAAGACAAAACACAAACAAGGGAAATTGGGAGTAAGGGAGATAGTTTAATACTTAAATAACATAGATGAGTCAAAACTCAAGCATAATACATAACTTGTCAAACAATACACCTAGACATAGAACTTCACAGGGACAAGACAAGAAATTGGGCTCACCCTCATAGTAATGACCATAAGTATTCTGAAATATACAAGATTAGTCTAAGCATAACCATGAAAGAAGATAGATATTGTCCCCGGACATGAGCACTCACCAAAGCTAACATGAACAATTCGTCTAGTCATGTGAAGGAGAATCAGTGGGAGCTCCGGTTCCTATATGGTAATATTATGTAGGCATAGAGTATGCATTAGCACGTTTGAATGTACTATGTAGGATGCAATGCAACTATAGATAAGTAACATAGTCAAAATACATAATTATAAAATTGATGATCATATAAAGATATGGCATGCATGAATGATACTTGAAGTAAACATGCTTATAAGTGGAACATATTACATGTGTGGGAATAGACCATCATCATAGACCAAGAAACTTGGTACTTGGAATCTAAGGTAGTCCACCCCTTAGAAGTGATTGAGGTACCAACCCCTCAATTGTTTGATAGCTTACCGACCCCATCCGAGATGATTGAGGTACTATCCCCTCAATTGGTTAATGACTTACGCCTCCACCCTAGGTGATTGAGGTACCAACCCCTCAATTGGTTGATGGGTTACCACTCCCATCCTAGCCGATTGAGGTACAAACCCCTCAATTGGTTCATGCTTACCACACCATCTTAGGCAATTGATGCATCACCCCTCAATTGGCTATGGTTAACTCACAACACAATGGATACTTCTCATTAAATTACCACATACATAACATCCTTTCATCATCATAAAGTCACTTAACTCATGTACCAAGCATTAGGCCTTCAACAACTCAAGATACATTAACCAGACATTTTTCAAGCACTTGGTGGGTGTGCAATGTTAGTGTAAAACCATGTAATTCAAGAGTTAAATCATGCAAGAAAACTCACTATAAAACCACCCACCAACACTTGGTAATACCCTCATATAACACACATCACAACCCTTCATCAAATATCATGATAGATCTAAGATTAATAGCTTAAAACATGCCTAAACAGTCACACTTTTACAAAAGCCTAACATAGTTCATAGTCAAATTCATAATAAAAGACCCATAAGTAAGATCAACTTAGAAACATGTAATTTAGGTAAAAAGGAAGCTTGGGAACCATAGTGAAAGGACCCAATGGTTGAAACCCAAATACCTTAGCTTTGGTGAATTTGTTGATGAAGATAGGAACAAAGACTTGAAGCTTGAGTGAAATCCTTAAGATCCGGAATAAGATTTTGCACTTTAATTTTGAGTAAAATATTTGTCTAAGTGTTTAAGAGAGTATTGGGGAATGTCTTGTATGATATGAAGGTGAAATATAGCTAAGTATAGGTATTTTTGCCCATGGGAAGACTTAGGCCCAAGACCCAAAAGTCTTAGACTGAACTAATAAAAATAGTCCACAAAATACACTGAGGCGCACACTTGGCGCGTCGCGCCTTCGGCGCAGTTCCTCACTGGAAATCATCAACTGTGGAATTTCAAATTTTGATGCGGTTTCTTTAAAATTGGGGTTAGACCCATTTCCCACTCCATTTTGCCCCCTAATCAAGAATATGAAGTCAGATTTTTGATATCACGCAAAGATTTTTAGGTATATGGAAAATACAATTTCGACATTTTTGAGGCTCATTTTTGAGCACTTTTGGGGGTTGTTTCAGTATATCCCCTTTGGGAACATTCGTCCCCGAATGTCAAATAAAATTATATTGGAGAATTAGTTAAGATGATTTCATCCCACTCAGGAATGCAACAGTTCACCTAAACATCATTTCAGAAATCTCAACATAAGTGTCAAAATCAATATGAACTTGTTATTATAAACATGAATGTATGCAAATGTCATTAAGGCTGAGACTTAAGACTTGGAATCATAGAAAAAGGTCTTGACATGTCCTCATAAGCTTGAATAGAATTAAAGAGGTGCGGATATTTCTTGTCCATGCTTGCTCTGGCCCCTCGAGAGACACTATCGACTTGACGATTCTTCCAAAGGGCCTTTACGAATACTACATACTTATTAATCAACCTTTCCATGCATTTATCCAATATCCCCACCGGAACATTCTCCTAAGCCAACTTATCCTCCACAACATCCACAACCTCAAGGAGTTCTATTGCACTAGAGTCACCAATACATCCCCTCAACCTAGAAGCAAGAAGAACTAGACGAACCCTATCCATATCCATAGGCAATCCCCATTCGCATGCAACTCTCACCAATCCTCCTCAAGACTCTATAAGAAATCACAAACCTTAAACTAAATTCCCTCTCTTGCCAAACCAGACCACACTCTTCATGGGTGAAACCTTCAAATAAACCCAATCACTAACTTTAAATTCAAGATCCCTTCTCCTCACATCGGTATAAGGCTTTTGACGACTTTGGGTTATTTTCAACCTTTCCCTAACCAACCTCACCTTCTCCATAGCCTCCATAACCAGATTCTAACCCAACAAAGGCATTTCTCCCACTTCAAACAACCCAACTGGTGATCTACAATGCCTACCATAGAGGGCCTCAAAAGGAGCCATATTAATGCTAGAGTGGTACCTATTATTAGTCTCATCATGAACCCCCACCCCTTCATCAATTCATCAACACTTGGAACACACAACCTACCTTGGTACCAAAGGGTACCATCTCCCCCTTGGAGAAAACCTCCACCTTGCCAATGCTCACCAGAGCCTTCAATTGTAACAAGGAGGGATCAAGATCTTCCTTTGCTTCTACCTCAACAAACAAGAACCACCAACAACCAAAATACCACCATAGT
This sequence comes from Solanum virginianum, assembly GCA_000787875.1. NCBI lineage: Eukaryota > Viridiplantae > Streptophyta > Magnoliopsida > Solanales > Solanaceae > Solanum > Solanum virginianum. The sequence continues at coordinate 8,569 of DF363051.1, forward strand.
TAACCTTTTACAACCTAACTCTCAATCTAGAAAACCAGTGGCCACACTTTTGCTACCACCATCAATATAAACTGGGCAACCCATGAACACCCTACTCAATGCACCGACCACAATATTAGTCGTATCAGGATGATAATGCACAGTGTGCATAATCCTTAAGAAGTTCTAACCGTCTTCTTTATCTCCAGTTGAGATCCTGTGGGTGAACACATATTGGAGACTCTTTTGATCAGTAAACAGATCAATATGCACCCCATACAAATAATGACATCAAATTTTCAAAGAAAAAACAACGGTGGCCAACTTAAGGCCATAGATAAGATAATCCTTCTAATGTGTCTCAAATTGTCTAAAAGCATAGGCTATTGTCTTACCATTTCTCTTCGAAACATAACCCAAACTCATTTGGTGGAGGGGGGCATCACAACAGACCACAAACCCTTCCAACCCTTCCGCTAGAGACAAGATAGGAGTGAAGGCAAACTTATCCTTCAAGGTTTGGAAACTCATTTCACACTAATTGGTCCACACAACCTTAGCCTTCTTTTGAGTCAACTTAGCCATGGGAGAAGCAATATAAGAGAATCCGTTCACAAACCTCTCGTAGTAACCCGCTAATCCTAAGAAACTTCCTATGTCTGAGGGAGTCAAAGGTCTAGGCCAATTTCCAATCACATCCATCTTCTTAAGATTCACCTTAATATCATCCCCCAACACCACATGTCCTAGAAAGGCAATCTCTTTCAACAAAAATTCACATTTCCCATACCTTGCATACAACTTCTCTTCCCTTAATCTTCATAGTACTACCCTCAAATTAGTTGCATGCTCTAAATAAATCAATACTTCATCACTAGAGACCTTATTCATGAAAACCATAAAATAGTCAGTGCATAAGTCAACCAATCAACTCCACTACAACTCAAAATGCTCATTCCTAGCCCGAAAGGGGCACATAGGGATACCACCTACCCTCGTCCTCACTTGGGGACAAAACCTAAAATGAAGAACATCTTAAAGAAGTGACTAACCCATTAAAGTTGGTCAAATAGATCATACATCCTTGGGAGTGGGTACTCATTCTTTATGGTGATCCTAATAAGTTGCCGCTAATCAATACACTTTCTAAGGGAACCAACCTTCTTCTATCCAAACAACACCGGGAAGCTCACTAGAAAGTACACTAAGGAACTCACTAACCACCAAAACCAAACCTATAGGAAGGAACTTGGACTCAACATCCCTAACCCTCACAAGATGATAGAGACTCCCCTTAGAAAACAACTCATAGGATTGAATGCAAGAAATCAATCTACCCTTGACCACTCCATACCTATGAACTTTCTAGATGCCATAGACTCAACATAGGGGAGGTAGAAACCAAAGGTTCGCATAACAACGCGGGACATTCAAGAAGCCCACTAGAAACCAAAAGGAATAATGAAAGGAATACTGGAACCCGGATCCATAAAATCAAGATCTTCAACTTACCTACAAAGTACCATGCCAAGCCTGGCGACCCCTAGAGGGGTATGGTTGAGAACATCAATGACCATCCTTATGGCCTTTAGGGACCCACAGATAATGCCTCATCTTATGATCTAGTCCATCACACTCAAAACACACACCCAAATAGGCTAAGCAATCTCCCGGGTGGTACCTTCCACACTTGTTGGATGTAGAAGGAGCTTGCCTACCAACATCTTCACCCGGAATAACATTACCACCTTTACCCTTGATGCGTTTATGAGGATAATAATTTATCTTATGACCCATCTTCCCACAACCATAACATGCATCTGTACCCTTCAAGCATAGGCCATCATGGCATCTACCATATCTTGGGCACTAGCATGAGGCACCACACCACCCCCACCTTTGTAACTTTGTAACTTCCCTTTAAAATGAGCCCTCTTGGCCTCCTTACCCTTTCTCTTCCTCATCTTACCACTTGAAGTCTCGGGGCACTCACTTGTTGATTAAGCTAAGTTCTCAAGTTTGTCACCGCTTTGGCAAATATCCATAGAGCATTGCGAACCTCCGCATTTGATATATCACTGTCCTGAGTAGCTTGAGACATATTCTAAAATGCAATGATTAAAATAAAAAATAAGCCTAAGGCTCTATTATACAACATAGATCAAAAGAAGGGAAACATTTCCTAAAATGCCTCAAAGCCTCTCTTTCATAGTCGTGGCGCACTTCACAACCATGAATAAGACTCTAATTTATACAATATGTTGAACTCCGAGGACCATTAACAACCTAGTGCTCTGATACCAAGTTTATCACAACCCAAACAAGGGCCTAGACATGACACGGCGAATGGGGAACCCGAAGGGACCCCAAACATACCTTTTAGCATATCATACACACATCCTTGGTTGCTGAAGCAAGATAAACAATAAGAGAAAACACAAACAAGGGAAATTGTGACTAAGGGAGAGAGCTTAATACTTAAATAACATATATGAGTCAAAAATGAAGCATAATACATAACTTGTCCAAGAACACCTCTAGACATAGAACTTAGCGGGGGGTCAAGACAAGCAACCAGGCTCACACTCATAGTAATGACCATAAGTACTTAAAATTATACAAGATACAGTCTAAGCATAACCATAAAAGAAAATAGATAGTATCCTTGGACACGAGGACTCACCAAAGCTAACTTGAACAATTCATCTAGCCACGTAAAGGAGAATCAATGGGAGCTCTAGTTACTACATGGTAATATCATGTAGGTATGGAATATACGTTAGTACATTTAAATGTACTAAGTATGTAGGATACAATGCAACAATAGATAAGCAACATAGTCAAAATGCGTAATTAAGCAATAGATGATCATATGACAATATGACATGCATCAATGGTACTTCAAGTAAACATGCATATAAGTGGAACATATTACATATGTGGGGATATACCATCATCATAGACCAAGCAACTTGGTACTTGGAATCTAAGGTAGTCCACCTCTTAGAAGTGATTGAGGTACCAACCCCTCAATTGTTTGATGGCTTACCATGCCTATCCGAGATAATTGAGATACCAACCCCTCAAATGGTTGATAGCTTACCACCCCCATCCTAGGCGATTGAGGTACCAACCCTCAATTAGTTGATGGCTTACCACCCCATCCTAGGTGATTGAGGCATCACCCCAAAATTGGCTATGGTCAACTTACAACACAATAGATACTTCTTATGGAATCAAAACATACATAACATCATTTCATCATCATAAAGTCATAAGTCATATTCCAGGTATTAGGCCTTTAAAAACTCAAGATACATTAACCTAACATTTTATCAAACACTTGGTGGGTGTGCACTTCTAGTGTAAAAACATACAATGCAAGAGTAAAATCATGCAAGAAAACTTAATGTAAAATGAGCCACCAACACTTGGTAATACCCTCATGTAATATACAGCACAATCCTTCATCAAACCTCAAGATAGATCTAAGATTCGTAGCTCAAAACATGCTTAAAAAGTCACACTTTTATAAAACCCAAACAAAGTTCATAGTCAAATTCATAATAGAAGACCCATAACTAAAATCAACTTAGAATAATAGGAAGACTTAGGCCCAAGACCCAAAAGTCTTGGACCGAACTAATAAAAACATTCCACAAAGTACACTAAGGTGCGCCCATGGCGAGTCACGCCTTGGACGCGGTTCCTCACCGGAAATCATCAACTTTGGAATTTCAAATTTTGAATCATTACTCTAAAATCGAGGTTAGACCTATTTCCCACTCACTTTTGCCCTCTGATCAAGAATATGAAGTCAGATTTTTGATATCACACAAAGATTATTAGATATATGGAAATTACAATTCTGGGCACTTCCGAGACACATCTTCGGGCACATTTTATGGTCATTTCAGGAAGCATAATATGCATGTGGCCAATCCATCCCAAGAGTGATGTCAAAATCTACCATATCTAATTCAATAAAATCACAAGGCAAGACTTTATGCAATATGAACATGGGACAATTTATGTAGACACTTTTAGAAACAATGGACTCACCAACGGGGGTAGACACTTCATAGAGTTTTCAGAATAATTTGGGACTCACATGAAACTTTTTGGCAACAACATGAGTAATGAAAGAAAGTGTGGCACCCGGATCTATCAATGCATATACCTCAAAATCAAAAACCTTTAACATACTGGTGAAGCACCATGCCAAGTTTAGTAACCTCTAGAGGGGTCTGGTTGAGATCATCGATAGCCATCCTTAAAATTTTTTGTAGCCCATGGATAATGTCTCAACTTGTTATCCTTTGTTCCATACTCAAAACATGCACTCAAATTGGCTAAACAATCTCTCGGAGGGTATCTTTTACACTTGTTACACTTAGGAGAAGCTTGAACACTTAACATATTTGCGCTTTCTTTGAGTATATGGACAATCAACAAACTTGTGGCCCAAATTTTCATACCAAAAATGTGCATCTGTGTTCCTATAGCATGTGCCACTATGATTTCTCCCACATTTTGGGCACCTAGGATAGGTTGCTCCATAATTACCATTGGTCTTAACATATGGAAGCCTACTTTCAAATCGATCCCTTCTTCTCCCTTCCTCTGAGGCCACTAGGCAATCTCTTATATTATTCCCAACACTGCCAGACTTGAAACAACCTTCAGTACCTACTAAACACCTTTCTTAATGCTTCTTGCCAAACTCTTGACAAGTGGCAAAAGGGATCCTTTTTCTTCTCGTACTTGGAACTGCTAGAAAAGTAGAATATGAGGTACCATCAACTCGGGCCCCTTAGCCTTCCTTCTTAAAGTCTCAGGATCACCCACTTGTTGATTAAATTAAGCGGTTACAATCTTGGCTAATAGCCATAGATCATTACGAACCTCTGCATTGGATATGTGACCTTGGGAAGTTGACCCCTCAAGTGAGAGATGGTTACCGTCCTTTCCACCATTGTTAATAGCTTGAGACATATTTTGAAACATAATAGTTAGGGACCAATAATAAGTCTTAGAGGACTTAGCTCTACCACACGATGTAGATCATGAAAAAGTAAAATATTTTGTAAAATGCCTTATAGCCTCCCACTCATAGTTGTGGCGCACTTCACAACCATGAATAAGACTCTAATCGACGCGGTGTATTAGATTTTCGAGGACTATTAACAACCTAGTGCTCTGATACCATGTTTGTCATAATCCAAGCCTAGGGCCTCGATGTGACACGACCAATGAGAACCTTAAGGGATCCCAAACAAGCCTCTTAGCATATAAATTGCACATCCTTGGTCATGAAAGAAAAATAAACAACAACAAGAGATATAATAAAAGGAGAAGTGGGACTAAGGGAAATCTTGATATTCATAAAAGCATAAAAGAGTCAAGCTCATAGCATAAGTACATCATAATATCCAACAACACATATGGAATAGAGCGGGGGCTCACCTACATAATAACAAGTGTTCAACATAAAGAAGTCTCAAAATAGCAAGAGTAATATAGATAGTTTCCTCGGACTTGAGAACTCACCAATGTTTATCTCTGAATTACTGAACTAACCACATAGAGGATGATCAAAAGGTGCTCCGGTCCCTACAAGGTAATATCATGTAGGTATAGAGTATAAGTTAGTACATTTGAATGTACTAAGTATGTGGGATGCAATGCAACAACACATAAGTCAATATAGTCAAAATACATAATCATAACAAATGAATACATAATTTAAATATGGCATGCATCATCAATGCTCATAATAAAATATGCTTATAAATCATTGATCTTGCATAATATATATAGCATATATATGTGGAAAGTGGCCTCAACTGATATAGACCAAGAATCTACAACTTGGACTCCAAGGCCTGACACCCCCTTGGTTCAGGTGACTGGGCATGACACCCCCCGGCAAAGTGTGGTCTACCTGCCATGGCAAACTAAACATGATAATATGAACTAGATGGATACACTAGTATAGCAAGTGTAATAATCATAATCCTATGGTGGCACATAGTTTAGAGACTAAAGACTTTATATAAGAACCCCTTGAGTCGAGAAGCCTCAATTGGTGCTAAGTCAAATCCCACGGAATACTTAAAATAATCATAACTTGTATAACTTGTAAGAAACATGGAAACATGATATGAGTAGCTCTTGAAACATGCTTGACCACTGGTAGTGAGCCTAAATTTAAAATAAGAGTAGATCATAGTTATACATAAACCCTTGTTTTAACATGAATAGCTCACAAGAGGTAAAATTCTTGAAATAGGGCTTAACTTGATAGTTGCAAAATCATAGATACTTTTCATGAATTCAATACATATTTGAAAACCCTTAACCATCATGCAGTCACTTGACTTGTAAATCATGTAATAGATCATCAATAACTTGAGAATTCTTGACTTGACATTTTATCAAACACATGGTAGCTTCATGATACTTTTTCAAAATCATACAATTCAAGAGTGAAATGAGATGGGTAAATTTAATAAAAATCACCCCACCAACATATAGTAAAACCCCCATGTAGGGTACCTTGAAATCCATTACAAAACCTCATGGTACAGCATAACTTCATAGCTCAAAACATGCATAGTCCCAATAAGTATAATCAAGTCATGGTATAAGCTTGAAATAGATAGTCATGCATAATCAATCAATATTTCATGAAATCGCCAACATAATATATGCTCATAATTCATAATAAAAGATACCCATAGGTAATACAACTTGAAAACATGCAATTTTCATGAAAAAACCCCAAGATAATATATGCTCATAATTCATAATAAAAGAAACCCATAGGTAATACAACTTGAAAACATGCAATTTTCATGAAAAGGGAAGGTCGGGCTCCACTGGTGAAAGGACCCAATGGATGAAACTCACATACCTTAAAGCATGTCTTTGAAGTAAACTTGAAGTGGTTTTAAAGCTTGAAATGAGTCCTTGAGTTCCAAAGTTAAGCTTGAATTCTTAGATTTGAATGAGTGAATTGATAGAGTCTTAGAGGGGTTTGAGAAAAGGTTTTGTAAGTTGTAGAGTTGAAAAATAGCTAAGTATGGGTGATTTCATGTTTTAGTGGGCAGGGGGCTATGACCTTAATGCCCTTGGACTAAGGAAAATATTATACTAGTCATCGTTGTAATCATTTAAAATTTATTAAATATAAATTTTGAAATAATTTGAATTATATTAAATTCATAAATATATTAGTCCAAATAAATGTCCAACATGCCATGTGTCAAAATAACAAGCCCATTTCATTAAAGTCCAACATGCCATGTCATTTAAATCTAATTGACTGAAGGAAAGTCTTTCCTATTATAATTCCTCTATTCCACAACTATAAATAGATGTGTTTATAGCTCAAAGAAAAAAAAAGACTTCTAACAAAAAATCTAGAAAAAGCACGTGGATCAAATGCCACAAATTTCTGTACAAAGTTCAAGAATTCAAACATTCAAGCACTTAAGTTCAAAAACAGGCTTAAAAGCTCTTGAACTTAAGATCAAACTCAAGAATAAATTCAAGTTTCAAGAACAAGATCAAGAACAAATTTAAATTCAAGATCGAGTTTAAGACCAAATTCCAGATTCAAGATCAAGCTCAAAAGCCCTTGAATCTACACTTGAAAAGGCAAATCAGAGAATTTATAACACTCATATTTTGAAATCAAATACTACAAGTTGTTCGTGATATTTTCATTTCTTGATTATTATTTTTTCGACATGAGTTCATCGTCTACAAGTGTCCAGTCCGTGATGTAGAACAAACATGAAGGAGGAAATTATAATGTTCCATGCCCTTGGCTCGTTATATCTAGGGCACGGATGCTCTCTCGAAATCAGAAATTAGTAAAAATTATTTTTCGCTACGGGTCTTCTAAAATTTTGATTATACCCATTTCCCACTTAATTTTCCCCTAATCGAGAATATAAAGTTAGATTTTTGATATCATACACGAATTTTGAGATATATGGAAATAATAAATATGGGCATTTCGGAGCACATTTTGGGGCATTTCATGGTAGACTAGGTCATGTCATCGGTTGTATTGGAACATAAGTCCCTTACAAGGAAATCCATAGAGCTGGTAAATAGTCTTAAGAGGAGATAGATGAATATACTGTGTATACAAGAAACCAAATGAATAGGTACCATAGCTCTAAACTTGGATAGGTTTAAATTATGGTATACAGGAGGCTCTAGGGATAGAAATAAAGTAGGCATCCTAGTAGATGAGGACTTAAGGAGCGTGTAGTTGAGGTAAGAAGGATAAATGATGGGATAATGTCAATTAAACTTGTTATTGGTGAACATATTATGAATAATGTTGGTGCTTATGTCCCTCAAGTGGATCTAGATGAGGAAGTCAAAACATTTTTTTAGGAGGATTTGGACGAGTTTGTGAGAGGTATAGCAAACACCGGAAAGATCTTCATTGGGGGAGACTTTAATAGGCATATGGTGTAACTTCTATTGGTTTTGACAGTGTCCATGGAGGCTTTGTTTTTGAGGAGAGGAATGGAGATGGGGTGTCTCTCTTCAAATTTCCTAAAGTCTATAAGAGTAGATCATAGTTATACATAAACCCTTGTTTTAACATGAATAGCTCACAAGCCAAAGAGGGAAAATCACTTAGTTACTTTGCATAGTACGTAGCTAAGTCTCAAATTGATTACTTACTTCTAGATGGGTGATAAAGGCCTTTGTAAGGATTGCAAAGTTACTCCAAGTGAAAATATTTCCACCCAACAAAGGCTTTTGGTTATGGATTTAGAGATTAAAAGGGATAAGAGGAAAAAGGCCTTTTATGACTGATCGATGGATTAGATGGGGAGGCCTGACTCCTACCATTTCTCAAGAGATAGGGGAGAAGTTGAGTAGTCTGGGGGCTCGGAGTAGTCATGGGGATGTGAAAAATATATGGGTCATGACTACTGATTGCATTACAAAAGTAGCTACTGAAGTAACCTTTGGTGGGTGTTAAATGATTAGTGGTGGAATGGAGCAGTTCAAAGAAAATGAGGGCTAAAAAGTTCTCCTAGAAAAAGTGGTTGGAATGTATGGATGAGAATGAAAATGGAGACTTATGGATATGTATAAGATGGCGAAGACTGAAACAAAGTTGATAGTCACAACAACATTTGAACATTTGTATGTCAAGCTAGGGGGAAAATTAAGGATAAGAGATTGTATAGGCTCACAAAAGAGAGAGAGAAAAGCTTGTGACTTGGATCATGTGAAGTGCATCAAGGATGATGGTGGTGAGGTATTGGTGGATGAGAATTCCATTTCCACAAACTCATAAATGAAAATAGGCACAGAGATATTGAGTTGAGTGATTTGGCGTATTTTGATGGTCATCAAAATTTTGGTTTATTGCAGTTGTTGCAGGGTTGAGAAGGTTAGAAGTATCGTTAATAGGATGATCAAATTGAGAGCCATCATACCCAATACAATTTCAATGGAATTCTAGAAGAGCACTGCCAAGGATGTATGGAGTGGTTGAGTAGATTGTTTAATTCTATTTTTAAGACTACTAAGATGCCCGATGAATGGACGATGAGTATAATTATTCCATTATACAAGAACAAGGATACTCAAAACAACAATAATTACAAGGGTATTAAGTTGTTAAGCTACACTATGAAAGTTTAGCAGAACAGTCTACAGTAAGGTTGACTGGGGTATCAAGTTGTTAAACCACACTATGAAGTTTAGAGAGAGCAGACAATTACATGGTTGAGTGAGATGTCCTCTAGATGTATTTGGAGCCTAAAGATATTCTAGTAGTGTATATTAGGGTAGTAAAGAACATGTATGATGAATCCAAAACTTGGGTAAGAATGATAGAAGGAGACTTGGAATATTTCTTTGTCAAGATGGGACTTCA
>DF363051.1:23020-38544 GCA_000787875.1 Solanum virginianum
GATCTGATTTCTTTACAGCTTATGGAGTCTCATCAAAACGTCTGTATCTTGGTGTTGGAGCGTGATGAATAGCTTAATTTTATAGAAAATAGACTTCAATATATACAACATCTCCAAAGATTAAAGCCAAATTCCTTATCAAAGGATCAAAATAATCTTTTTGAAAAGTTAGCTACATAATCAACTTTGGTGTGACTTTCAACGACATTCATGGATTAACTTCTTTATGTTTCGCCGAAGAGCCGCATATTGATTTTCATATTGATTAAGACTTCTGCTATCATTCACATGGAGGGAGAAAAATACAAAATCTTTAAGTTAGTAGGCCCGTAGTCATCATGTGATAAAGCATATGCTACAATTTTCACCACGTTGATTTGAAGCTCCGTGCTATTGGCACCATAAGACGCATCACCCCCTTTATTTGTTTTTTGTATAGATTAAAAATAGACTGCAAACATTCTCAATATCAAACCAAAATAATATGAGGGTAATCCAAAATTCAAGAGAAATCACTTGGTGCATCTTGATTTGTAGTCGCAATTTTGTCAACGAGCCACACTTAATGCATTTTTCAAGCAATTGTGGATTTGGTGGTGACAAACACACTTGGTATATCCTTTTTTTTTTAGTTGCATCTTTAGCAATGAACCACACTATATGCCTCTTTCTCTGTAGTTGCAGCTTTAGCAATAAACCGCATTGTATGTCTCTTTTTCTGTAGTTGCGGTTTTGGTGATGAACAACATTATGTGCCTTATTCTCTGTAGTTGTGGCTTTGATTATAAACTATACTTTGTGTCTCTTCCTCTTGGATTTCAGTTTTGGAAGGAAAGATATTTTTGTGTAACTTGTCCTAATTTTGGATAGCAAGCACTTGATACATCAACTACAGATATCAAACCTCAAAATGTGCCCCTATGCTGAAGATAGAGGCACGTTTATGATTGTGGAATATTTGAAGTGAAGATGTTTGATGAAAAGATGATGCAAACTTGATAGAGACATTTAAAATGAGTTGGCAAGTCATCTTTTGGCGTCCAATCTCATCTTTTGTCTTCCTATTATACATGATGCGTGATACATCAATTTTTTTTCTTATCATTGCTCATGTATAAATACTCTTATAATTTTTGGAAGCAATAAAATATATTTTCTTTACACTTCAAAACATGTGAGTTTTTTTTATTTGACTTGACCACTTATTTTGAGGTTTTAAACCTAATAAATTTTCTTTTGGCCATGCAAATTTAAACTCATATGGACCAAGAGTAATAACTTAAAGATTTAAATAATTTAATAGAGCTTTTGTCATTTGAAGACTTAGCTCGAATTTGATGAGCTTTACTCTTGAAGAATTAGCTCAAATTTGAGAAGCTTAAAAACTAAAGACTTAGCTCAAATTTAAAGAGCTTCATGACATGCATTATAAGCTTGTGCATCAAGGAGCATTTGTCTTGAAGACTTTGCTCAACTTTGATGAGATTTGAATCTTGTAAAATTTTGTTGAATTTGAAGAATTTAATGATATGGAGACAGTTAGAATTTGTCAAACTTTGCTTGAATTTTAGAAGCATCACAACTTGAAGAATTATACTTAATGGACTGACCCAAATATAATTTGAATTTTATTTAAGTCATAGAATTTTAACTTAAATATTAATCCAACATCATTAGCCAAGCTCAAATTTGATGAGCTTAATGACATGCATTTTATGCTCATGTGTCGAGGAGCATTTGACTTGAAGGCTTTGCTCGAGTTTAATGAGCTTTGAAACTTATAGATTTTTATTGAGTTTGAAAACTTCATGATTTGAAGACATTGTTCGAATTTGTCGAACTTTGCTCGAATTGTAAGAGTATCAAAACTTGAAGATTTAGCTCAAATTTGATGAGCTTCATGACATGCATTTTATGCTCATGCATCGAGGAGCGTTTCTAGCTACATAGACTCTTTAATTTCAATTTTGGATGAAAGGTTGTCCTCATCCTCACTATCATGTATATTTTCTTTATGAGGCTCAAAGTAGAGTAACCCTTGATCTCTATCTGTGGTGATACTCAATTCCATATCATGGGCACGAGTTGCTAGTTCTTCAAATATTTTAGGTTTTATGTCTTGCATTATGTAGCGAATATCCTAATGCATGCCTTAAATGTATATTTTAATCCCAAAAGTTTCACTAAGGTGATATTTACAGTTAAGGCTTAAGCTTCTCCAATGATTAATGAAGTCAATGACTTGCTCATTTTTCCTTTGGCGGGCATTGGTAAGCTCTATCATGCTTATGATACGTCTTGAGCTATAAAAATGCTAAAGAAATTGTTGCTCCATCTGCTCCCAGCTATTAATAGAACAAGGTTCAAGATCTATATACCAGTCGAAAGCAATTCCTGTGAGCAATCGAACAAATTGCTTAATAAGATAATTATCATAGGTTCCAGGATTATTGCAAGTTTTGACAAAGTATGCTACATGTAGTTTCGAATGTCCCTTACCATCAAATTATTGTAGCCTAGGAGATTGATAGCCAACAGGTATCTTTAGGTTATCAATTCTTTGATAATACGACTTTACATATGTGAGTGAAGATTTAGATATGGACTCTGACTTATCTTTGATAGTCTCCATGATGAAGTCTTTGAATTGGTCAATGAGAATTAGACCTTCAGCAGACACTTGAAATTCCTTGACTGTTGTTTCTTATTTTGTGAAAGATTCTCTTTCCTCTTACATTTCCTGAAGCTCCACACATAAATGAGTGGATTCTTGCTCCTTGATATTCTCTATCATATTTGTCAACTTAGTAATTTGGTTGTTTTGACCTTTGATGTATTTTGATAGGCCTTTAACCGCTTTCATCAAATTCTCAAGGTGTTCTTCTATGGTGAAAGTTTCAATTACCATTACTGGCATAGCCACCATAAAGGATGAAGAAATGTATGGAATATCACTACAATATAACTTGGATTGAGAAGTAACATGAGGGAAGATCATAGAAGACCTAGCGCTTAAGACATCATCATCTTCATGCATGAAGAGATTATTAGGCTGACAATGTCATTCTTGTGATAGTCTTAGTCGATCCAAAGTTTTTCTACTACCTCAGCAATGTCTTTCCTTTGTTATAGATTATACAGAGAGGATATTTCCTCTTTTGGAGAAGAAAAATAACAAACATGAGATGATTTAGGTAGTTCTTGAAGCACTTGTTGTGCCAACATTTTGGCTTTACTCCTTCTAATTTGGGCCACAATCTCCATGGTAATTTTTAAGCCATTTGTGAAGTCAATATCTCCAAAAACATCAGTTTTAAAGTTGATGTTCATTGCGGCCATATTGATAATTTCTTGTGACTTTAAAGAGGTCATAATTTGGATCCAATAGTTTTTTACGGATACGTATTTTGAGTTGGCCTTTTTGAAAGTCATCTAAGTGTTCTTGATTTTCTTTTTAAAGAGAAGAGATGAGAGGTAAAGTGGTCCCACTGGGTATGCCAATTTGTAAGCGACTATATTTCGTTCCTGAAAAATAGTAATCAAGAAAGGAAAATAGTGACAAACAACAATATTTGTATTTCAAGAATTTGTGCGAAGGTTACAATCTTTATAAAAATCTTTAAAAAAGATGTAATCCTTTGATTCATCTCCTCATGATCATCAACTCAAGAGCTTTGCTTTGTTCTTGAATTGAAGAAATACTTGTTGAAACTTCACTACGAATGCGGAGCCAAGCTTTAACCATAATTGCGGAAATATGGGAACTTGCGGCTTACAACTTGGAAAGAAAACTCTTTTGTATTCGGAAGACTTGAGGATCACCACTGAAGAGAAGAACTTTTCTATGCATTTCTCTTCTTCTTGTTTCTTTTCTTTTTCTTTTTTTCTTTATCTTACGAAGGACCTTTTATCTAGTTGTAAGTTAGGGTTTTAGGGGTATTTTGGTCTTTAATTAATTTTAGAAGACCTTGGGCTTGAACAACACGAGTTGGACTCATCTTGTCAACTTAATGGACTGACCCAAATATAATTTGGATTTTATTTAAGTCATAAAATTTTAATGTAAATATTAATCCAACCTCATTAACCAATAATTTGACTTGGTCAATGTATCATGAATTTAAGATTTAATCCACATTTAATGTGGATTGATCAACAAAATTTCTCTGACTACAACTATCAATATCTGTAAAGCTTTCATAGCAAAATTTGTTTACTTCTATACTTCCATCCTATTGTTGTAGCCTATTTTTTCTGGGTGGTTCTACCATTCTAGAGCATAAGAATCCTGATGCTGTGAATGAGAGTTGAATTGTGAATCCATCTATGACACACCCTCGTGATCCTGCTCTAGTTCCTTACTAGAAATGAGTACCCTTCATCATCTACATTAATCACTAACATAGGTTAACAGGGTAAACTAAGCTCTAAAAAAAAATCAACTACAGCTCATCTTTGTTTTTGCATGCTAGATTTTTGGATAACCCATTCTTGCTATTAGTCAGCTGACTCATTAATCTTTTTCTTTGTAATTTTCCAATTGACTAGTAAAGAAACATACATAATACTTTTTAGTAATATCATAATGTTATTTCCCTAGGGGATTGCCTAGTAACTAAAGCATAGGAGTAACAACTTGGAGATTCCAAGTTTGAATCCATGCTGCAACGCCTAGTGGGGGCATTTAGTTTAGCCTTGGTGGGAGGCATTACATTATCAATATGTGCTATGGCCTCTAATTCTTGATCTGTTTCCACTTTCCATGCTTATTGCATGGCATTAAATTTGCTCCTTCATTAAATATTGCACCACTCAACAGGAATATAGGTTCCCTTCCATATAATATAGTCTTGTTCTTCTTCTTTGCATTTTAGGTGAAGTTTTGACATCGTAGGTGCTCTAGAACTTGCATTTGGTATATTAAATAATTTTGTACAGGCTCATCCTCCTTCTAGAGTTAGATGTAAGGGGCATGAGTTCTCAGGGCTATTGCCTAATACTCTAAAATTTGAAGTAGTTTTGTATGGGGATATCTGGGTAAGTCTATTCATCAATAACTGTCGGGGTAAAGAAGATATAGGTTTGTCTTTCTTTGCAAGTAAGGGAGAAAGGTCAGGATCCAATCTATCCGAGAAGGGGTAAGGATTGCAAAGTAGATATGTGCTCCTTCTCAGGAATGTTCTTACTAGAAATTGATTTGCATTTCTCATTATATATAGGTTTGAGATATATATTGCTTTGGTGGAATTCATTACAAGAAAATAGGTCTTTAACGAGAGGAAATTCCATCGCTAAAAGTATAAATTCGATCGTTATTAGTCTATAATGACTGGTAAAAATCCTTCCATCACCAGTGATTAAAAGTTAACGACAGGTTAAAACAGCTTTAATGACGACAAAAATCTAGTTGTTATACCTATTTTCAGCAATCAGATTTTTCCTTCACTAATTGATATTCAAGTTATTAAAATAAAAAAAGGCAAGACCGATGCACTTCCAGGGAAGGGGGAAGGGCCCGACCACAAGGATCTATTATATGCAGTTTTACCTTGCATTTCTATCAAAGGATATTACCAAGTTTGTACCCGTGACCTTCTGGTCACATGACAACAACTTTACCAGCTACTTCAAGATTCCCTTTCAATTCTAGTTTTAAAACCTTAATGATAACCATAAATCAAATCGACAAAAGTGCATATATATATATATATATATATATATATATATGCCCCGTCTCATGGTGCTTTTGTTAGGAGTTCCCCTGAGCTTAGGGGTTAATTATGGGGGGTAACCGGTCGATCAACGCATTTCGGGGTTAATCGATTGATCAACTCTAGGCTGAGTTTCTAGTGAAAAACTAAAGCCCTACCTTATAGAATAAAATTCCGCAGTTTTGCAATAACTTAGATTTTTTTCTTCACTTCAGCTTTGAGATGATTTTAGCCACCGGGGACCGGCTCAATGAGCACCTTTGGGCGGTGCTTTCTCGATCAACTATCTGACTTATTCAGAACGACGGTGAACCAAGACATGAAGAAGTGCAATGCAAAAGAATATCTTCTTTCTGGAGGCCTCGGGCCAAGAAGGGATCAACTACATAGGATTCTCCAAGGTTCTCTAACAAGCAAAGAGAGGTCCCCGAGACGTTTTTCCTCAAGATCAATCTGAAGTGCTGATGGAAGTTCATTGAAGATTCAACACATCACAAGGAACTCATTTCGTTCGAGAAATACACTACATTGTCCCTCTCCTCTGAAAAAGAAATTCTTTTCCGCTCCTCCTTTATTTAATTCACAGGCACAGGAGGTCAAATTCTGATTGTTGTGAAAGTTACTAAATGAATCTATTTCATTCTGATTCAATCTAATTAGAAAAAATTCATGCTCTATAGGATTTGAACCTATGAAATCGGGTTTTAGAGACCCATGTTCTACCTAACTGAACTAACAATGCTTTCTTATCATAGTGGATACGACTATAAAGAAAAAGGATTCTTTTGGTACCCCCAATACGTCTTGAATGCATATAGTCTCATAAAATGAAAATCTTTATGTCCAATTTGAATCGAACTCAATGGATCCCTCGTTACTGCCCAGAGGAGAAGAATAGGTAGGGATGACAGGATTTGAACCCATAACATTTTTTACCCAAAACAAAGGCGCTACCAAACTGCGCTACATCCCTTTCCATTGGTCTACATGGCATCATCAAGTGATACAAGTCTTGGATAAGAATCTACAACGCACTAGAATGCCCTTGTTGATGATCATTTACTATGACAGTATCTAGGGTTCCTCGAACAATATGATATCTCACACTGGTAAATCCTTTACCCTTCCCCCTATTACTAAGACTACAGAATATTCTTGTGAATTATGACCAATACCAAGCATATAAGCAGTGATTTCAAATCCAGAGGTTAATCATACTCTAGCAACTTTACATAAGGCAGAGTTTGGGTTTTTTGGGGGAATAGTGGAAAAGTTGACAAATAAGTCACCCTTACTGCCACTCTACAGAACCATACATGAGATTTTCACCTCACACGCCTCCTTGTACAATTCTTTTGAATTCATTGGATCCTTGTCCACATTCGATAATCCCCCCTTCTTCCACTCCACCCCAAAGAGTAACTAGGACCAATTTAGTAAAATTTTCATGTTCCAATTGAACACTATCCATTTTTGATTATTCTCAAAGGATAAGATTATTCTCTTTACCAAAAATATGCAGATCCAATCACAATCTTATATATAAAAAGAACAAAAGATCTTTCTTGATCAATCCCTTTGCCCCTCATTGACCTAGGGAGGATCAATATTGCTGGGAGAGATTATTCTTCCTCAGCTAGCTTGTTAACCACGGTCTCTTGAAGGTTTCATTCTTTTACCAACTCCCCCAGCCAACACCCTGCTAACCCTAAGCTTGCAAGCACCTTGGTCACATCTAAGTCCCTATTCAATTATTCTATTTGGGACGGAAAGAAAAAGATCCCCCTTTTGCGGGAAGAATTGCTCGAAAGCACAGGATGGGCCTTCCCTTACTTTACGTCATCCACCACCCTATCATATCCACTCTTCCCAAATCTTAACTCATAATTTGAAGAAGAAAGAAAAGGAAATCCAAATAGAGATAAGCTGACCATGAGCATCATGGCATAAGTAAAAGGGAACAAGGAGGCAAGCCCCCCCATCTTGTTCTCTCCGCACAACATAGGGATTAGCACACTTTCAGGAAGAACATAGAATAGTAGAAGATCCAACATGCAGAACACGGTGATCATTATAAATTCACGAATTAGAAATGTTGTAATATACTTTTTCCTATAACTTCTTATACCAAACCAACCCACTAAAATGCAAATAGAGATCAGAAAAGTGGTCAATATCATGAAGAATAAAGAGATACCGTATATACCCAAATAAAAATTGATGTTTTCATAAGGAAGCCATTGAATGCTTTCCACAAATTGAGATTTGGCCGTAGAAGGATTGAATTGTATCCAAAGAACAGGGGGATACAAAAAAGTAATAAGAGAACACAACCGATTCTATGGCACAAGATGCGCGGGTATTGCAAAGGCAGGAATGAGTTCACAACGTTCGAATAAGCTACTCGACCGACTAAAACTAAAAGGAGAAAGGGAGATGACTCTAGTTGTTGAGTACCTTAAGAAAGGTACCAGATCGACTTCTAGTTGTGGCGGATCTTACTTACATTGGTTCTAGCACTTTCTCTTGATTCAATTTTAGAAAGATCATGAGTTGGAGGGGCATTCGCTGATTGAATCCATCCATAAACCTAGACCACGGTAATCTTCTTAACCAAAGCGTCACGACAACATCCAAAGGTGACCTTTGGGTTCTTAAGTAGGGGGGCAAGGAGGAGCACGTAGGAATGCCGACCACTACATAAGCCACTAGTGACTGAGAGAAAGCGAGCAGCACCTTGTATAGGTTGGGCGGAGCATAAAAAAGCAAGCCACTGCAATAGCACCAATTTTTATATGTCTGTTGGCTTTACCCTTTTTTAAAAGTATGTATATATGTAGTTCAAGTTTTTGGACAATTCACCAAGGACTTCTCCTTCTCCTTCCTCAGTTAGTTTAGCTGCAATGGCCACAAGCGCAGGAAGCAGTTCCTCTATGTCAAATTGGAAACATCGAAGTAGGCTTATTTAATTACTTTAATTACACATCGTAAACCTATACAACAGGAATTATTGACAAAAATTCTGATATTCAAATTGTTTTAAAAATTAATTAATAATGAGATGGACTAACCAATCTAAAGTGAATATTCAATGAGACGAAGTATGATATTAAGTGAAGGAAAGGGGAATTTTAGGAAAGATTTCTTTTTTTTAGATCTTTATCTCCTTACTCTTTAATATCATCATAATTCTAACCCTCTTCACGAACTTGTACAATTGATGCCACAAAGATAGCCAACTCTATTATCAAAGAAATAAGGAAAGAGGTGGCAATTTGGCACCAGAAATCCGGAGGTATGGAAAGAGAAACTATAAGAAGCGAAAAAACCATCAAAACATGATGATAGTGTTATCCGAATAGCCTTTCACGAGGTGCGTAGCATTCTTTATAGCCAATACAAAAGCTCCCGAGGAGAAAAAGGTCTTTGCTGCTTGACTGTGTTAACCAGGTCCAGGTCTTTCTTTTGGCATTCCCGCTATTGACATCCCATCGAGTTAGCTAGTTAAGGGTGAAAGGGATTTAGGAACGAATAGCAGGCAAAGTCCTTACTAGGAATTCTAGGTAACTTTCTATATTCCTTAAGGTTACAACAAAAGAGGAGGAAAGAGCGTAAACTCGACTCTAAAAGTTTCAATTGCCTCCATCTCTCTGCCCTATAACTGAAAAAAAGAGCACGGCGAAAAGCCAACCTTCTTTTTTTCTATTCATTTGACGAGGAAAGACCTTAAATACTGAATTATTAAAATTATAGGGGAGCTAGTTCCACCTCCGGCTAAGGAGGGAAATTTCAATCGATAGGTGGTAGCTTCGACGACCTGGGGAGTGGAAGTGAAAACTCTAAACTTGAAACCCTATCCTTCTTTGTTACTCACTATCTAAGGAGCAAATTCGAAGTCAGTTTCGGGTTGCCTGAGCTAGGCTGATGGCATTTCATAATGGCTTGTCTGGAGTCCAGCGGCACTCTAAGGCTTTGATGTACTAGTACCTACCACCAAAACATCATGAAGGATTAGGACTTCTAACTCCAAGCCTACCCTACCCAAAATTTTCAGCTATTGATGTAGCCTCTTGTCGATACTACTAGTCTTCTCGCTACCTACTAGAAAAATCCCATCAAGATAGATTGAATTGATGACCTATACTTCAACAAAAGGGATTGTGAAAGATGTTCTACTAGAAATATTCTTTTTATTGCTTCGACTCATATTCCCCAAAAAGTGGATCCCGCTCTAATAATTCTGAATAAATTAAATATGTGCATTAAAATACGAAGGCTTCTTATTCCACAATAACAAAAGAACTTTTTCACTAGTCGCCTACTTAATTACACTCCTGGCATTGCATTAAGCAAGTTCCTTCTTCTGTGAATATGAGATAGACCGACAGCTGGTACGGGACTAAGGGACTGTGGGAATAGCGATAGACCGTATTCAAAGATATAGGCCTATCAAAAGGAAGATGGAGAAAGACCATACGGATCAAAGGAAAAAAGACAGTTCGATCGAATATTTCTTTTTAGATTCTTTTATCTATTAGAAAAAGAGATTTTGCTGGGACTTGAATCCATCTTCAATAGACCAATCAAAGCACCTAAGATCGACTTGCTTATTCATCATATCTTTTGGAAAAGGGACCTGTAGAAAAAGATTTGATGCGAAGGAGGAAGAAGTAAGGGCTGCAGATTTCATTTTTGGAGGTGAGCAGAGTGAGGCAATGAAATTGTTTAGAATAAAGAAAGGAGAGAACGAGTGGAGTTTCGAGAATGAGAATCTACTATTTTATCATTTATTTTTCGTAGTAAGAAGACACTAAGACGCACCCACTACACACCACACACTCAGACGACTAGCGTGGTCCTTCCCCCATCGAAGAGCCACGTATCCAGGGTTGACCACATCATCACTATTTTATCAAGGTATGACCACGGTCTCAATTGGGTCATTGTTTAGTATGCCCAAGCTTGACAATAGCTGTGGATATTTTGAGTCCCTCCTTTTCTTTTATAAGCCTGATTCCTCGTAGAGTCACCGTCTTCTTTTAGTCTAGTGGAAAGGCATAATCTAAGCCAAACCACATATGTTAGAACCCGTATTTTGTGCATTGGAACAGTTACGAAAAAATTGGTATTAAAGTGATATTATTGGAAAATTTAGGACCAAAGAGGCATTGTTAGAAAGTTTAGGGACCAAAGTAGAATTCTTAAAAGTTGTGGGTCTTGAAGATTTAAGGAGTGTCCCACTTTACCCATGTTGCATATTGTTTGGGGCAAGTGTGATACACTTGGCAAGACATGTTGTGGATGTATATATATATATTGATAAGGTTATGTTCTATTTTTGTAACTTTCTCATGCTTAGAAAAAAAATCTAGAACAATTAAGGGTGCCCCACCTTAAAGTGTGTTGTTTTCTAATTGGTACAAGTGTGGGTGTGGGGCCAACACTTGATCTATATATGTATGAAGACCCCTTTATCTTGTATAACATATTACACTTAGCGAAACAACTAGAAAACTTAGAATAAACTTGAAAAAACAACCTCAAGGCCTCTCGGCTAAGAATAGAGGAAACCAAAATTTATGTTCTTCCATTTCAAAATGTTTTTGATGGTATAAACCTACTATTTTAGGCCTTCTAAATAACTTGGAGTAGTGGTTGGAGCAAGAAAACATTTGGTTGCTCACTTTTGGAACCCTAGCCCAATTGAAGGGTTGAAGTGATAAGATAAGAACTTATCTTGTTTTATGTGTTATTAAGCTTGTATATATGTTGTAGTATGTTGAAATGAAAGAAAATCATGAGAACTTGAATGTTAGAGATGAATACAAGCATAGGCCGTGTGGTGTATTTATGTGCTATGTTGCTACGTTGTGTTGTATGAAATGAAAGAAAATCATGAAATATTGGGTGTTAAAAGTGAGATGGATAACAGGAGATTGGTAAAGTGAAGAAGGTATTGGAAATCATTTATATGTATGTGTAGACATGTTAGGGCCGAGTTGGGTCCATGTATGTATATAGGGTTATATTGTGTTGGAAAGTATGAATCGAGGCCTAGTTGGTGTATTATGATCATTGTAGTGTGAAAGAATGGGTGAAAATCATTTTTTATGCACATGTGTAATATGTTGGCCGAATTGGGTGTGTGGATGTAGTATAATGTTATGTTATATTGGAAATATACATTTGATGGTCAGTTAGTATAATATAATCATTGGAAGGTAAAAGAATGCTTGGACATCATCTAAATGTGCATATAAATATGCTGTCCAGTTTTTGTAAATGCAATAAAATGATAATATTTAGGGTTATTGATTGTTATAATGGCATTGCAAATGATCGTTGATGTTGTGGGGTTGCTGTTGTTGTTGTTGCTGATTAAATTGAGCAGAGATAGATTCTCAGGGTGGCTTATATTAAGGGAAAATGCTGCCGAATTTCTTTCATAAAATTTAAAGACAACTTGGAATTTAGCGCCCAAGAAATCCTTAGCTAATTATGCAACATTGTTATAAATTAATTATAGACGTGGGGCATCCCGAAGCTTGAGTTGAATTGAGCTCGCATTTGGATTAGGTCGAAGAAGTGATTGAGGTATGTAAAACAACCCCTATCCTTTTGGCATGACCTAGCTAAAAATACACTATGATATGATCCCCGAGGAAACTTTATTCTCGCGATTGATATGATCCCCGAGACGAACTCTATTCCCACAACCCGAGCTTATATATGATCCGTCTTTGTTCCTTGGCACTCTTATGTAAATTTGTCATAATATTGACTCCGATGTTTTTTTTGAAATTTGTAAATTGCAAGAATATATGAAAATTTGATCAATTTTGCAAGAATTTATGTCTTAATGATCTTGGAAAACTATAAATATCCGTAACTTTTGATAGAAAGCTCGGATTGCCTTGAAAATGATTTTGAAATACCTCGTAGGAGTTTATATAATTTAGGATAAATATATTCCTCGTAAGTTGGGCCAATTCGGGTTACCACCGGCCATGGGTCCCGCGACGCCCTTTTAAGGGATTTTGGTAACTTTGAAAGAATTTGGAATAAATCCTACTTTGATGTTGAATATGAAGATTTTACATATATTTTGAATTTATGATAATGATTTCTATGCATATGATTACTCACTACTCCACTCGCGCCTATTATGATATCCTTCACCGGTTCCCGGGCCGGTTGTTGTAGTGCGCATTATGATATATATATATCTGTCATTACGCTGTGTTTGGCGAATCGGCTTTGCCCAAGGGCCGGGCTCCACTTAGTTGATGTGATGCAGTAATTGGGCTTTTTGATACGTTTGTGTTATGTGACAGAGATTTGGTCTGGAGATTCAAACTTTCTGGCGTTACGCAGTGGATGGCGTATGCCTGGAGGCATAATCGTTTCGATACATTAGGCATGATTTGGGTTTTCTTTTAACTAAACATTTTGATGTTTTGGATATGCATTGACTTTTATACTTTTATTTTGATTATTACTTTGATTTATATTATGTACATTCTGCTTTACATACTCGGCACATATTTCGTACTGACCCCCATTTGCTTCGGGGGCTGCATTTGATGCCCACAGGTACTGATGAGCAGATTACTGAACCATCAGCTTAGGACCTTCGTCTGTTGTTTGAAGTGCTCCTCTACTCCGGAGCCCACTTTTGGTTGATATGCATACTTTTGTTAAGTTGCATTATGTATGTATATATCCGTTCAGGGGTACGATGGGGCCCTGTCCCGTCCTATGACTCTGTTAGTCTGTTAGAGGTCAGTGGATATATACACGTGTAGGTTGTGCCCAATTTATCTGATTAGACATGCATAATATGTTTGATATATTTGGTAGACGGTTTTACCCGCCATATCGACCTTGTCGGCCCATTTTTGTACACATGGTATGCTGTTGATTTTGTTGGTCTCTGTTGACATATTTTGACATACAGGTCTATTTTTGGATTGTCCATAAAACCAAAGGAACTCTGCTGAAATTTTCTGTGAAAATAAGACATGTATTTGTAGTCCGGCTTTGTATTTGCATTTGGGTGCCCAATTCGGGCACGAGTCATGGCCCACGGGGTTGGGTCGTGACAACTTGGCTATACTCCATAGGTCTATTTTGGATGGTAGGAACGGGGATAGGGGAAGGGAGAAGAAGGGCTCGAAGAACGAGCCGACCCATGCAAGGATGCGAGGATATAGCAAGTAAGTAGCAAGGTTCTCCCCTTAGGACCGACTACAATAAGGTCGCGACTCTAATAGAAAGAAAGGGTAAGCTCTCTACTCTATTTTCTTGCAATGCTATGCCTATCAAAGTTGGCGAAGGCTTCTGTAACCTTAGACTCGTTACGCTGTTTCAACCGAACTCGTTGGCTCCGCGTCCACCAAAAGTCGGTAACCTTCATCACCATCAGCATTTGGTACTCGCTCGATAGCTTCAATAGTTCACTGAAAGCCTTTGGTGTAATAAACCGCAAGCCCTTCAGAAAGAAAGACATAATATAATAATGAATTAATTAATAAACATTAATAATTCAAAAAAGAAAGGGTTGGTTAAGAACTATTGACTGTAAACCATAGCAGTTACAGTCACTCAATGGAGATGTTCGCCTTTGTTTGGAATGAAGATGGATGAACAGGCACTTGAGCCTGGAACTGATGAAATTCGGGGAAAACATGGAAGCGGTCACTATACTGGGGGGGCAAGACATGACCGCGACTTAAGAAAAAAGTACCCTTGAAAAAACTAAAGGAACGGGGGAATTACTACCTGTAGTAAAGCACAAGCAAGACAGAATAGGCTCTTACTGCTAATGAAAGAATATCCCTTTAATCAATAGCTATTGATATTAGCTATGGGACTTTAGTTCCTTAAGCAGAAGAGGGGATTTCTCCCTCTTTTCGACTGCTATCTTTCTCTTTATACGCAATATCTTGAAAAGTAAAACAAAATATCTACCTTGGCAATGAACTGATAGTTTCTCTTCCGAACCAGAACAATACATATAACAAAAAAGGGATAGAGAGCACGGAAAAGGATCTAATGAATTCGAAAGAATTGAATGAGGAGCCGTGTGAGGTGGAAATGGTCGGCCTTTTTTTAAGCAAAACAAAAGGTGATCTACTATCGGTTGTAGTCTTCTTGACATGACATGACAAGAGGGCGAGGCTCCTAGCAATGGGGGGGGAAGGGGAGTGGGTAAGCGGGCTCCTTCCACCAGATTTCTCTAAATTCCACGTTCAAAAAACAGAGTCAATCCGGCACGTTCATTTTCTTCGATCTTCCTTGGAATATCCATCATCTTTGTCTCAACCTTGTTGATCTCTCCCTAATTGAAAGTTCCTATTTTGCTGCCTCTTTGATCGTCTCCAGCAAAATCTGCAGTAACATCTCAAGGAAATGTTACTAATGGAACATGTAGGAATAATATGTCCTATTCTTTTTTTGTTGACAAGGATATTTACAATTTTTTAGAAAAACACCCAGACCTGTGTGCCGTAAGTGGCTTCTCGATGAATAAGCTGCGATTGCTCTTGTTGATACAGTTTCATTTTTTTAGGCAATTTCGTATTCTAATGATCCCATCTTACCTGATGATCAGAATTTGCTTTCCCTATTTGAAAAAAAGGAGATCTGTGTCACTCTCACTATGCTTCACACATAAAATTATACAACTTTCAAGGGATCAAATAGATTGATTTGAGAACTTATTTCAGGGTTGCCCCGTGGGAGAACTTTCATAATCTCTTTCGCTCTCTGATCTAATTCTCTGCTTAGTGACTTGATCTCTCTTTCTTTTGA
>DF363050.1:4570-38108 GCA_000787875.1 Solanum virginianum
TGATACTAAAGTTAAGCTTTATATATGGATGAGGTAACGCTCTAGTCTATATAGACCTGAACATTGTAAGACATAATTTGAGCTTGGAAATTTTGATTTTGGAAAGTTTTGTACCAAGGTGATGCTCCAAGGGAGCCCTAACAATCTATGTAAGGCTATACAATCAATGTCGGACCTTCTTAAAGTGACCCTTGGCCATGTGTAGGGTGTTGGAGCATAATCATAGAGTTTTGGACTAAGGTATGCTACATATGGATCCCACACGGGCCGTGTGTGGCTTCACAAACCATGCGGAGGATCATGTGGTAGCGTTATTCTTAAAATTCCATAGTTTTAGGACCAAGTAAATTGGGACGAGCAAGTATACGGTCTATATAGGGTGGTACGGCCTTTATACCTCCCTGTATGGCTTTTGGAGTGAAATTGTTCTAAATATTTAATCACCATTTCAGAACTTCATCATGGAAGAAATTTTCTAAGAAAGGTGGAACAGAGGGGGCACATGGATCGTGTGGCTTGGTACAATCTGTACCACCCTCTATATGGATGTTACGTTGAAAACTTTTCTAGTATTACCATTTTAGACCTTCATCAAGTGCAATTTCCAAGTGTTGGATCACTGACCTGTATATAGTCCATATGGCTTGCCATGGACCATATGGTCCTTCCTGAGATGAAAATCTCAATTTTCCAACTCATTTCATTAATAGCATTTTCATAAATATAGTTTATCTTAAGGGTCTTTTGTGACCTTCTATGCTACCTAAGGACTTTCAAATGACCTATACTTTATTCCTTAATTCAAATTTGTTATATTGGACCCTCTTAAGAACATTCTCTTGAACGACTTTTGTGAATCTAAGCTTAGAAATCAAGGGAAGGCTCACTCTTCTTCAAATTTCTTCTTGAAACTTCTTTATTAGCTAAAGTATATGGGATTGATTCTTCATCCCTTTAAACCAAGATGATCTAAACTATTTTACACTCAATTTCATGAAATTTTGCTTACTTTAAATATGAATTTTCAATATTATGTTTTATTAAATTTAATTGATATGTGGGCTATGTTTTATTGTTGATTTTAAGATTATTTAAGTCCTAATATGATGAATTGTATTTAAGTTATGAAGTTATGAATGTGCATGTCCCTTTTAAAGCTTGATTTGTGCATGGATAACCTATATTATGATCATTGAAGTTATGAAGTTATGAAAGTGCATGTCCCCTTTAAAGCTTTATTTGTGCATGGGTAATATATATTATGATTTAAATGTGAATTTTACTTATATCTTTACTTGAATTTCATAATGTATTATTGATTTAAGTTTAAATCTCTATTAGTTATGCTATTCTTATCTCATGCATGACATATTTATTCATGAGCATAGGATTTTATGAAATTATTGGTGGGTTAAGCTGACATATTTTTCTGAAAATAATTTTGATAAGTTAAGTTAACATATAGGTTATGACAGGAATGTGATCACATAAATATTTATTGCTATTGTTTACACACATCAATTTATGAATACATGCGTAGGAATAGCTCATTCATACTTATACATGATTGTATAAATATTTATTGCTATTGTTTATTTGAGCATATTGGGTGCTTGCACCATATTGTTTAATGAATGAGCTATTCCTATGCATGAGAAACATGATATTGAACTATCATTTGACTTTTTTGACTGTGAATGAATGATCATGAGGAATGTTTGGGTTTTAAGCCTAAATGTGCATTGAAATGACTATTGCCTCTTTTGAAATTATATATATGTATAAGTATTCTCATGGGATGTTTTGACTTAGAACTAATGGATTAGAGGCTTCAGGGCTATCCCCAAGGGCCCTCTCCCTTTTCTTGAACTTTATTCCAATATAGGAATAGTTCCAGAAAATACATATTCGGCCCTCTCCCTTTTCTTGAACTTTATTCCAATATAGGAATAGTACCAATCACCGAAATGACAAGGTCCTAAGGTATGATTATTCATTTATTGATATGATATGATATTATATTATATTAGAAAATCCTTCTGAAATAATTAGGTTGTGAGGAAGGTGTCTATCCACTGAAATGGTTGGGTCGTAAGGTATGATGTAGATTACCCTTGGCAAGTAATCTTCTCCTACTGGTGGGAGTTCTTCGTCAGACTAATTCATTAAATAGCTCGCATAAGTTTGATTTGTTAGTTATAGTCCATCCCCGCTATATATGAGCATTCATACAATTCATGCATCATTGGTTTCATGGCATATTGAATATTATGCCTCTTACTAATATCTCATTCTATATTACGTGCCCTTGTTATCTAACATTCAATGTAGGTTTGGTAAGTCATACGCAATATATACCTGCATATTTAGTATATTCAAATGTACTAACGCATACTTTTGCCTACATAATCTAACCATATAGGGACAGAGGACTATATTCATCTGTTGTACAATGTCTAGCTTAGACGTTGAGATTTGCTTATTGTGATGAGTCTTATCTTCTAAGAAAAAACCACCATTCCTCTAACTATGGTGCTTTGTTTATATTATTTACTTTGAGGATGAGCCTGGGGTATGTCTTAGCCCCCGTCCTATCTATGACTAAAGGCATTGTTAGACATCTTGTAAACTCATTTATGTTTCTATGCTAAATGATGTAATTAGAGATTAGGCTTACTGATTTGGCTACCTATTGGATATTGTTATGCGGATTGACAATGACTATTATGATATGTTGCTAAGTTATGATGTGAAAGATCCTAAGTCTCAAATTGCCCCTATAGAGTGAATCCTACTTACCTGCCCCTTAGTATTTATATGCTACGTGCTATGTGAATCCATGTTACATTTATTCCCTATGACATCTCTAAAGCATGAGTCATATTTTCCCATCCGTTAGAACTATGTGTTTACTATTCATTTACGCTTCTAAATCGATAATATGAATATGGATACTTTGAGGCTTTTGGGGGACTCTCGGGTTCCTATTCACTATGTAACTCCTAGGACCTAGGTTCGAGGCATGATGCGGTCCCTACATGGTTAGATCATATTGGCAAAAAGTATGGCCAGTACATTTGAAAGTACAAAGTATGTGTGCATGCAATGCATATGATCATGGTTAACCTGCATTTCAACGTTAAATGACAAGGGCACATACATATAAAAGAGATTATGTAGAAAATAATACCATATCATGGTGCCTTAAATCATTATACATGAATATCATAATATATAAATATAGTGGCGATGGGACCTCAATCGACATGTAAGACCATGCTGCTATTACATAGAATCTCATGTCACCCCTGCACTGGAGGAAAGGGGGATTCACTTTCCTAGGTGAACATTCATAATGCATAAGTGGATCCACTAAAGCTACATAACTGACCAAACCTTCACTAATAGGTGGTCCATCTAGGGAATGAAACTTCATCTAATGGATGATCCCTCTAAAGAGTCAACCTTATCTAATTGGTGATCCTTTAACCTATGTGGCACGTAGTATGGGATAATGAGATTCACCTCTAATAGGTCACACCTCAACTAAATGGATGACCCTCAATCTCAGGGTCATCTTGGTACTAAGTCATTAACTCATGGGAATACATATCTATATACATGCTTGAAATATTATCATAAGACTTTTCAAATCATAATCATGCATACTTAGGATAAAATGACAAAACATACTTTATAATCATATATACTTAGGCTTAAGTGCCAAATCATATCATAGTTATACATACTTGGTCTTCAAAGCCAAATCACACATCAATTTATGAATACATGCGTAGGAATAGCTCATTCATACTTATACATGATTGTCAATGCTCACCTATAAATGCTTAAAGCCATATCATAGATATTATGTGATCACAAGTCATGTCATCATAACCATTCTTATCTTGAAATCATAGTCATAATCATTAGAGGCCAATAACCCACATCATAAAACTCATGAAAATACATATTCATGTATATAAATGCTATGATGAATGAAGAAATAGCATGGGTACTTAGAATTCATACTTTAAACATCATAATGAGATGAAATCATAGTAAATCCATAAGAAAATCAATAAAGTGAAATATACTTGAAATTGCCCATGCATAAATTTATCATAAAGGGGACATGCATATTCAATCTTTACAAAATCTACGAAAAATTAGGTAATATACCTTGAATCATGGTAAAACTATCAATTTAAATCAACCCATAACTCAATTTCATCAAATGTAAGATAAATTATAAAAACTCATTTGTAAATCATACTTAAAATTCATGAAATTTAAGAAATAGAATTTGGGATTCATGATTGTAAGGTAATCATAAATGAAGTCATACATACCTTGCTTAGGATGATAAGTTTAAGTAGTTTTTAGTTTGAAATTGAAACTTTAATTGAATCTTAGCTTAAATTATGAAGATGAGACTTGGAGAGTATTTTAGGACTTAGATTTTGAGAGAATAAGTGTTAGACTTGAATAGGAGGATTAGTAAAGCATATAAATTGATTTAGGCGAATATTTTAGTCATAAAATGTGTTTAGGGGTGTTAGAAAAGGGGGAAAAGACCTCCATACCCTTATTAGAATACACCAGAAAAATAGTGTAGGTGCGATTGATGGAACCACCTTTAGGGGTCATGGTGCGCACCACCGGCCGAGAAGGGTTTCGTGCGTGCTCTCTTAGAAAAATTCCTGCAGACAGATTTTACTAAAATAGGCATAACTTCTTGCTCTTAACTTGGAATGAGGTGAAACTAGATGCGTTAAAAATTTAATTGAAAGAGCTTTAATTTGATAGGTCATGGATCACCTAGTTATTTTTATGCTAAGAGAAATGATTATTTGAAGTATAGCCTTATACCAATTCATGCAAAAGAAAACTTAGCTAATGAAATTCCTTTGGACTTGGCTTGATATAAGCTGACCATAAACCACATAGATAAGCTTGGATTGAAGTCTTGAAAGTAAATTTAGCTTGCGCTTAAAGGTTCTTTGGAGATCCTTCGACTAGAGCACGAAAGGAGGCTTCGAAAACCATTTTGAGTGAGTGAATGACGGACGAAGTGTTATGTATTGCATAAAGTGATAGGAATAGCTTAAAAATTGATTTGGGAGGTTAAAGGTCTAGACTCAGTTAAATTGATCTTAAAAGGTCACTTGGACATTTATGAAAACATTTCATGAGCCGTGAAGTGCACCACGGCTCGTGGTACCCTTCGTGGAGTGAAGTCGCACTGGGTCAAGGCAAGGGCTCACCACAGAAGCCCTTTATATGGCATGGTGTATACAACACCCCATGAAGTGGTTCGAGGTGTGTACTCTCAACTAGACATCCCCTTTTTTGTGTGAAGACAGGCTCCACGAGCCCTTTCATGCCTAGTGGTGCCTGCCATAGCTCGTGAATGGCTCCTTAAAAGGTCCCTTTGGCAAAAATCATTGGAAAAACTATGTCCAACCTTGTTTTATCCTAACAAAGTCAAGATGCTTGCAACATTTCTCCTAAAAATGAAATATCTAGCCTTGATCCAATCTTACGACTTGGAGGGTATTATATCTCCCCTACCTACATTAATAATCTTTTGCTTTTTAAGCCTCTTTAGTTTCCTGCTCGCCCACCTTATGGATGTTCCTTCATGTTATTACTTCTATTTGTTGGTATAATGGCTTTAGTCTACTTTTATAAGAGATTTTTCATATGGGAGAGGGGGAATCTCTTGAAATGCCTCAAAAATGTGTTTCAAAAACGCCCATGATTGTAACTTCTATATATCTCAAAATTCATGCGTGATATCGATAATCTGACTTTATATTCTTGATCGGGGGAAAAATTGAGTGGGAGATAGATATAACTCAGATTTTAGAAGACCCGTAGCGAAAACCTATTTTCGTAAAAATTTCAAAAATAGTGTGGGTCTACATCGCGAAGCAATATTATCATTTCCTTAATTTTTCTGTTTCAGCCTAAGACATTAAGGTCTTGGATCCATGCCCATTTATGCATAAAAACACTTATACTAAGCCATTGTTCAACTCTATATCACTCAAAAACCCTTTTTAAAACCTCTCAACCATTTTACCAAATTCCCATCCAAATTCAAGTGTCTCAAGCTTAATTCTGGATATCAAGAACTCCATTCAAGCTTTAGGTCTCCCTCAAGACTATATCAAGGAATTCCTAAATTTAGGTATGTGGGTTTCATCCATTGGGTCATTTCACCCATGGAGCCCAAACTTCCTTTTTACGTAAATTGCATATTTTCAAGTTGTATCACCTATGAGTATCTCTTATTATGGATTTTGATTATAAATTATTTTTGGGTTTTATGAAATGTTGGTTGATTATGCATGTTTAACTACTCCAAGCTTATATTATGAATTGATTTTATCTATTAAGACTATACATGTTTTGGGCTATCAAACTATGATCTATTATAAGATTTGATGATGGATTTCAAGGTATCTAACATGAGGGTTTTACTATGTGTTGGTGGGTTGATTTACATTGAGTATCCTCATATTATTTCACTTTTGAATTGCATGATTTTGAACTAGCATTTCACACCCACCAAATGTTTGATAAAATGTTTTGACAAGGACTCTCAAGTTATTGATAAACCACTACATGGTTTATAAGTCAAGTCGCTTTATAATGATTAAGGGATTGTATGTGTATATTGAATTCATGAAAAGTATCTATAATGTTGCAAGTTGACAACACCTTGTTAGGGGGTGACATGCCCAATCATCTTGTTGAGGGGTGACATGCCTCAATCACCTTGCCGGGGGGTGACATGCCCATACTACCATATTGAGGGGTATATACCTCAACCACCTTGTTAGGGCTATGACATGCGCATACTACCATGTTGAGGGGTAGGTACCTCGACCACCTTGTTGGGGGTATGACATGCCCATACTACCATGTTGAGGGTTAGGTACCTCAACCACCTTGTTGGGGGGTGACATGCCCATACTACCACGTTGCGGGGCAGGTACCTTGACCACCTTGTTGGGAGGTGACATGCCCATACTATCATGTTGAGAGGTAGATACCTCAATCACCTTACAAGGGGGTGGTATGCCTTGGAGACTAAGTAATAGTTTACTTGGGCTATGTTGGTTATAGTCTCTTCCAACACATGTAATCCATATTTGCAAGTTATATAATTTACAAGCATGTTTTACCTCAAAGCATTGATCATGCATGTCATGTTGATATTATACTTATCCATTGCTTATGACTATGCATTTTGACTATGTTGTCTTATGTCTTATTGCATTACATCCTACATACTTAATACATGCAAAAATACTAATGCATACTTTATGCCTATATGATGTTACCATGTAGGAACCAGAGCTCCTCTTTATCATCCTTCATGTGGCTAGTTCGGTGCTTTGGAGATCAGCCTTGGTGAGTCCTCAAGTTTGAGGACACTATCTATACTACTCTTATCATTTGCTATTTTTTTGTTGAACTCTTGATACTATAAAGGTGAGCTCGAAAAATATCTTGTTCCCCGCTCTAATCTATGTTAGAGGTGTTATTGGAACATTTGATGTACTTATGCTATAAGATTGACTCTTCAATGTTTTATGATTATCTAAGTCTTCCCTTAGTCTTGATTTCCTTATTTATATATCTTTTTATTGATATATTGCTTCAGCAATCAAATTTGTGATTGATATGCTAAGAGGCTTGTTTGAGGTCCCTTCGGGTTCCCCATTCGACATGTCACATTTAGGCCCTAGGCTTGGGTCGTGAAAAACTTGGTATCAAAGCACTAGGTAATTAATGGTCCTTGGAATGCAACACATCGTATCGATTAGAGTCTTATTCATGGTTATGAAGCGCGCCACAACTATGAGTAAGAGGTTATGAGGTGTTGTAGGAAATATTTCCCTTCTTCATGATCCATGTCATGCTTTAGAAGTGAGTTAAGGCTTTATCCTCTAATGAATGTTCTTTGGTATTCTAGATCATGCTTATTCCAAGAGGAAGACTAAGTAGAGCCTGTTCACCTGAGGAGCAATGACCCCTCCCACTCCTTAAGCTCCTCAAGATGGGGGAGTGGCCCATGATTAGTTATAAGATATTATCACTATGTTGGCCTATGCTATGACTAATCAATTGAACCAAGACGCCCAAGTCTATCATGCTCCTATTCCGGCCTCAAGGGTAAGGGATTTCACTAGGATGAATCCTCCAGAGTTCTATGGGCCCAAGATGGATGAGGATCCCCAAGATTTCATTGATGAGGTGTATAAAGGTCAATTCAGAGGAAAACATGGAGTTGGTGGCCTACCAACTCAAAGGGGTTGCTCAAATTTGGTTCACCCAATGGAAGATGGAGAAGGGGAACGATCATGCTATCTCTTGGAAAAAGTTTAAAGCAACATTTCTCAACTAGTTCTTTCCTATCGAGCTAAGGGAGCCTAAAATGATGGATTTTATGAACTTTAAGGTTGCATGAGTATGAGGGCGTATGCCCTTAAGGTCAACCAACTCTCCAAGTATGCCCCACAATTGGTTGCCGAGCTAAGATCTAGGATGAACAAATTTGTGTCGGATGTGTCCGACTTAGTTAATAAGGAGTGTCAAACTGCCATACTAGTAAGCGATGTTGATTTGTTCCACTTCATGACATATGCCAAACAATTAGAGAGGGGCAAAGCTTATAAAGAGAAGAAATGGTGAGTCCAAGAGGGCTCATCTTTTGAAGGTAGATTTCAAAATCTCAAGGGTGGTCGGTTTCCTCAAGGCTAGAAATTCTAAGGCCAAGGGTCTTCCAATCCTAATAGAAGGTTTGTTAATGACAACCCAAGGTTCCAAAGTAGTGCTGTTATGGTGCCTAACCCTATGTGCCAAAGGTGTGGTGGGAACCATAATGGCCCATATTTGAAACACTTTAATGCTTCTTGCTATGGTTATGGTGATGTGGGTCATAAGGTCATTGATTGTTATCATAATCAAAACAAAAAGGTACAAATAGTCATACATAAGGCCATGGTGGAAATACAGGTCTAAAGGGAAGAGGAGGCCAACAAGGGGGTGCTCCAAG
Source organism: Solanum virginianum (assembly GCA_000787875.1). Classification (NCBI taxonomy): domain Eukaryota; kingdom Viridiplantae; phylum Streptophyta; class Magnoliopsida; order Solanales; family Solanaceae; genus Solanum; species Solanum virginianum. The sequence goes on from DF363050.1 coordinate 13,644, forward strand.
GAAAAATAAACTTTATGCTCTTCAAAGGAGACAAGGAGCAGATAAGGTGCCTGATATCATTACCAGTATATTAAAGGTTTTTGAATTTGATGTGTATGCTTTGATAGACTTGGGTGCCACTTTTTCTTTTATTACTCCTTTTGTTGCGAAAAAACTTCATGTTAGTCCCGAATTGTTGTGTGAACCTTATGAAGTGTCTACACCTGTTGGTGAGTCCATTGTGGCTAATAGTCTATAGAAATTGTCCCGTGTTCATCTTGCATAAAATCTTGCCCTATGATTTTGTTGAGTTAGATATGATGGATCTGTTACATGTATATTATATTTTTATTAATTATAGAACCCATAGGGTTAAATTTGAATTCCCTAATGAGCTCATCCTTGAGTGGGAAAGTCATGATATGGTGGTCAAGGATAGATTTATTTCTTGCCTTAAAGCCCAAAAGTTAATTTCTAAGGGTTATCTTTATCATCTTGTGAGGGTTAGGGATGTTGAGTCCAAAGTCCTTCTATAGAGTCAATTTCGGTGGTTAATGAGTTTCTTGATGTCTTTCCTAATAAGCTTCTAAGTGTTCCTCCCAAAAGAGAAATAGACTTTGGTATAGACCTCCTTCCAGATACTCAACCTATTTCTATTACCCCTTACCTTATGGACCCTACAAAGTTGAAGGAACAATTGAGGGATTTGTTGGAGAAGGCTTTTAGAAGGCCTCGTAAGTCACCATGGGATTCACTAGTGTTGTTTATGAAGAAAAAGGATGGTTTCCTTAGAATGTGCATTGCTTACTGGCAACTTAATAGGGTTACCATAAAAAACAAGTACCCTCTACAAAGGATTGATGACCCTTTTTATCAACTTCAAGGGCTACTCACTTTCGTCAGATTGATCTTCGATCCGGGTATCACCAAGTGAAAGTGAGGGAATGTGACATTCCCTAGACGGCTTTCCAAACTAGGTATGGGCACTTTGAGTTTGTGGTTATGTCATTCAGGTTGACTAATTCACTGGCTATATTTATGGATCTTATGAATAGGATTTTCAAACCCTACCTTAACTTGTTTGTGATGGTTTTTATTGATGATGTCTTGATTTATTCTCATAGTGAGGAGGAGCATGTGAATTACTTGAGGGTGGTGTTGCAAATATTGAGGGAGGAGCGGTTGTATTCTAAATACGAAAAATATGAGTTTTCATTGAAATAGGTTGCTTTCCTCGGGCATATGGTGTCGGGTAAAGGCATTAAGGTGGATCCTAAAAAGACAGAGGTGATTAGAAATCAGCCTAGACCTTTGACTCCATTGAACATTAGAAATGGTTTCTGCTCTATTGTTTCTCCTATGACTAAGTAGACACAAAAAAATGCAAAATTTGTATGGACCGATGAATGTGAGAAGAGTTTCCAAACTTTAAAAGATAAGCGTGTCTCCACTCCTATCTTGTCTCTACCAGAAGGGTTGGAAGGGTTTGTTGTACATTTTGATGCCTCACGAATTGGTTTGGGGTGTGTATTGATGCAAAATGGTAAGGTGATAGCATATTCCTCTAGACAACTTAAGGTGCATGAGAAGAATTATCCCACTCATGAACTTGAATTGGCAGCCATGATATTTGCTTTGAAAATTTTGTATCACTACTTGTATGAGGTTTATGTTGATATGTTTACCAACCACAAGAGTCTCCAATATGTGTTCACCCAAAAAGATCTTAACTTGAGACAAAGAAGGTGGTTAGAGCTCCTTAATGATTATGATATGAGTATACATTATCACCCCGGCAAAGCTAATGTTATAACCAATGCTCTAAGTAGGGTGTCTATGAGTAGTCTAGCTCATGTTGATGATGGTGACAAAGAGGTGGCTAGAGAGATTCACCGGTTGGCTAGATTGGGTTTAGGCTGGATGAACTTGATAATGGTGGTGTAGTGGTTGTTGATGGTTCTAATTCTTTATTAATTGAGGAAGTAAAGGCAAAACAAGATCTTGACCCCATCTTGCTAGAGTTGAAGGCCTTGGTGAGAGATAATCAAGTGGAGGTTTTCTCTCAAAGGGGAGATGGTGCCCTTAGGTACCAAAGAATATTGTGTGTGCCTAATGTTTATGATTTGAGGAAGTTGATTCTATAGGAGGCTCATAATTTATGCTATTCCATTCACCCCAGTTGTACTAAGATGTATAGGGATTTGAGGGAAGTGTATTGGTGGGGTGGTATGAAGAATGATATTGCTATGTTTGTATCCGAGTGTCACAATTGCTAACGAGTGAAACCTAAACATCAAAGGCTAGGTGACTTAGCCCTAGACCTAGAGATTCCTACTTGGAAGTGGGAAGAAATCAACATGGATTTTGTGGTTGGGTTGCCTAAGACTAGGAGGCACTTTGACTCTATTTGTGTTGTGGTTGATAGAATGACAAAGTTGGCTCATTTTCTACCTGTCAAGACTACTTATAGTGCTGAAGATCATACTAAATTGTACATTTATGATTTGGTTAGATTGCATGGGGTGCCTTTGTCTATTATTTCGGATCGTGGTGCTCAATTCACTTTGCATTTTTGGAGGTCCTTCCAAAGAGGTCTTGGTACCAAGGTTAAGTTTAGTACAATCTTTCACCCTCAAACAAATGGCCAAGCCAAGAGGACTATCCAAACCTTTGAGGATATGCTTAGTGCTTGTGTTTTGGAGTTTAAGGGTAGTTGGGATGAACACTTTCCACTTACTCAGTTTGCTTACAACAATAGTTATCATTCAAGCATTATATGGCTCTTTTTGAAGCTCTTTATGGTATGTGTTAAAGATCCCCAGTTGGGTGGTTTGAAGTGGGGGAGATGGCTTTATTAGGGTCGAATTTTGTCATAGAAGCCATGGATAAGGTGAGGTTGGTAAAGGAGAGATTGAAAATAACCTAAAGTGGACAAAACTCCTATTCCAATGTGATAAGAGGAGATCTTGAGTTTACGGTTGTTGATTGGGTTTACTTGAAAGTATCACCTATGAAGGGTGTTGTTCAATTTGGCAACAATGGGAAATTAAGCTCAAGGTTGGTAGGGCCTATAGAATTGTGAGAAAAGCTATTAAGGTTGCTTATGAATTGGAGTTGCCTATGGAAATGAATATAGTTCATCCGATCTTCCATGTGTCTATGTTGAGAAAGTGTGTGGGTGACCTAAGTGCTATTGTACCCTTGGATATTGTAGGTGCGGTAGAAGATAATTTGACTTATGAGGAGGTTCTGGTGGAAATTTTTGATAGACAAGTAAAGAGGTTGAGAAACAAAGATGTAGCCTCCGTCAAGGTCCTTTGGAGGAACCAACAAGTTGAGAGTGCCACATGGGAAGCTGAGGCGGACATGAGAAAATGATATCCATACCTCTTCAGATAATAATTTAAGTCCCCTATATGATTTCAAGTCTTAAGTTTCAGCCCTTATGTCATTTTGCATGCATTCATATTTATGTTGATAAGTTTATGGTTATTTTTGACATTCATCTTGAGGTTTTTAAAAATAGTGTTAAAATGCATTTGTTGCGTTCATGTCAGGCTAAAATATTCATGATTACTTCTCTTATGTACATTTCTTTGATATTCGAGGACGAATGATCCCACGGGGGATATTGAAACACCCCAAAAATATGCTTTAGAAACACCCATAATCGTAATTTGCATATATCTCAAAATTTGTGCGTGATATCAAAAATTCAACTTCATATTCTTGATTAGGGAGAAAATTGAGTGGGAAATGGGTGCAACCCGAATTTTAGAAGACCATAGTGAAAAATAATTTACGCAAAAATTTTGGAAACAACATGGGTCCGCGATGGCTCCGCAACGCGGACCTATCGTGGAGCAATGTTATCACTTCATTAATTTTCTTGTATCGGCCTAAGACTTTGGGGTCTTTGCCCCATGCCCATTTATGCGTAAAAATACCTATACATAGTCATTTCTCAACTCTATATCACTCAAAAACCCTCTCTAAAACCTCTCAACCATTTTACCAAAATTCCCATCCAAATTCAAGTCTAGATCTCAAGAACTGCATTCAAGCTTCAAGTCTCTTTCAAGACTACGTCAAGGAATCCCTAAATTTAGGTATGTGGGTTTCATCTGCTGGGTCCTTTCACCCATGGAGCTCAACCTTCTTTTTTATGTAAATTGCATGTTTTCAAGTTGTATCACCTATGGGGTATCTCTTATTATGGATTTTGACTATAAATTATGTTAGGGTTTTATGAAATGTTGGTTGATTATGCATGTTTAACTACTTCAAGCTTATACTATGAATTGACTTCGTCTATTGAGACCATGCATATTTTGGGCTATGAAACTATGATATATTATGAGATTTGATGATGGATTTCAAGGTATCTTACATGAGGGTTTTACTATATGTTGGTGGTTTGATTTACATTGAGTTTCCTAATATTATTTCAATCTTGAATTGCATGATTTTGAACTAGCATTGCACATCCATCAAATGTTTGATAAAATGTCTTGTCAAGGATTCTCAAGTTATTGATAAACTACTATATGGTTTATAAGTCAAGTGGCTTTGTGATGATTAAGGGATTGTATATGTATATTGAATTCATGAAAAGTACTTATAGTGTTACAAGTTGACAACACCTTATTGAGGGTGACATGCCCAATCACCTTATTGAGGGGTGACATGCCTCAATCACTTTTTTTTGGGTGGGTGGTGACATGCCTATACTATCATGTTGATGGGTATATACCTTGACCACCTTGTTGGGGGATGAGATGCACATACTTCCATGTTGAGGGATAAGTACCTCGACCACCTTATCGAAGGGTGACATGCCCACACTACTAGGTTAAGGGATAGGTACCTTGAACACCTTATTGGGGGGTGACATGCCCATACTACCATGTTGAGGGTTAGATACCTCAATCACCTTCCAAGAGGGTGACATGCCTTGGAGTCCAAGTAATAGTTTGCTTGGGCTATTTGGTTATGATCTCTTCCTACAAATGTAATCTATATTTCCAAGTTAAATGATTTACAAGCATGTTTTACCTTAAACCATTGAGCATACATGTCATATTTATATTATACTTATTTATTGTTTATGAGTATCCATTTTGACTATATTACCTTATGTCTTGTTGTATTACATCCTACATACTTAGTATATTCAAACATACTAACGCATACTCTATGCCTACATAATGCTACTATATAAGAATTGAAGTACCTCTTGATCATCCTCCATATGGCTAGTTAGGCGCTTTAGAGAGAAGACTTGGTGAGTCTTCAAGTCTGAGGACACTATCTATTCTACTCTTGTTATTTGCTATTTCTCTATGTTGAACTCTTGATACTACGAGGGTAAGCCCGGAAAGTGTCTTGGCTCCCACTCCAATCTATGTTAGGGGTGGGCTTGGAACATTTGATGTACTTATGCTATGAGCTTGACTCTCGAATGTTTTATGATTATCTAAGTCTTCTCTTAGTCCCAATTCCCTTATTTATATCTCTTTTTCTTGATATTTTGCTTCCACGACCAAGGATGTATGATTACTATGCTAAAAGGCTTGTTTGGGGTCCCTTTAGGTTCCTCATTCGTCGAGTCACGTCTAAGTCCTAAGCTTGAGTCTTGATATCTTTCCTCATGTATCTTGGACCCCCATAACTATTACAATTACGATCGAAGGAAGGTTGATCGCCTTATACGAAAAAAGATCCCTGGCTATCTTGAGTAGGATTCTATTGTGGAATCACTATGTATCCACCTGTAAAAGTGATCATGGATGACTTGAACCTCTAGAGTAAGAGCCATAGAAGTCACCTGTAATTTTGGGCTTCTTAGCCAAACCCTTGGCCTCCCCAACTTTTTAATCCTTCCACTTTCTTCACAAAGTTTGTCACTTTTTTAAAGCTTTTACCTACAAAGGTTATGTGAACAGGCATAATTTGTTACTCAAGATTCAAACTTTGACAAACAATCAGATATCTACTTCTCTATGGTCTCTAGTTTCATAGCAAAAGTGATCATGGCTGACTTGAACCTCTAGAGTAAGAGCCATAGAAGTCACCTGTAATTTTGGGCTACTTAGCCAAACCCTTGGCCTCCCCAACTTTTTAATCCTTCCACTTTCTTCACAAAGTTTGTCACTTTTTTAAAGCTTTTACCTGCAAAGGTCATGTGAACAGGCATAATTTGTTACTCAAGATTCAAACTTTGACAAACAATCAGATATCTACTTCTCTATGGTCTCTAGTTTCATAGCATATATGTACAAGGAATGGAACTTAGCTTTATAAGAGGCTATAATGCCACCCTATCAAAAACTGTAAACTCATTGTTCTTGTGATCCCTTAAAATTCAAGGTACTCTAAACAAGGCATGTAACTAGCGATTTGTGTTCCACAAAGGCTCTCAATCACAACTTAGCCTTTCCCTAAAGTTGGTAGGTCACAAACTCAATTCCATACTTATACGTGAAGCTCAATTTGTGTAGTCTCTAGTAACAATCCAAGATGAACTCATAAGCGTCCTCACTCTTTGAACCTAGGATGACTGAGGGCTTCAACTTCAAGAACTTAGTCAGCATCTTCTGCTCATGTCAATTATCACTAGGCCAAGAAGGGGATGAAAGAAGGCATCAATACCTAGTTCTCTATCCATCCTGGGGATCGTAGCTATGGTAGGCTGAGTAGTTGGAGCCTGAGAATAGGTCACCATAGGAATAACTCCAAAGCTAACTAACCCACTTAGAAAAGTCAAAACTTGCTAAGAAATTATTGGGTTTAGAAGGAAAGTCCTATAATCCCATCCCTTGCATCCTTCTCCCCTTCCACATTCTCCTCAACCTCAATCCATATTCTCTTCTATCTCAACTTAGGGTATGGAAAATTCCTCTTCCATGAATACATTCTTAGCAGGTTTTACCCCTAGCAGACGCTATCCTTTCTCAGCCTTTACCCTTTCCTTTCCCTCTATTCCTACCTCGATCATGTCCTCTCATGGTTGGTTCCTTTGTTAGCTTACTAGTAGGAGCTACTAACCTGACACCATTATATAGCGTATTAACCATCTATAGATAGAAGAATGAAAGAGGTTAGTAAAAAATTTGGATTTGTCAAAATCAAGTTAGAGCATGATGAGACAAAAAGACAGAGAGATTTCATGAAGTCCTATATCGTCTCAAAGAAAAATACATAAAACTCCTTATTATTCCATAAGACTCTAATATGCTCATTTTGGTATAGAAAGATCAATGAACTTGAGGCTCTGATACCAAGTTTTATGATAATTCTGATCCATCATGATTTGCAGCCACGCGAATCCTTCGGTAGGGGAATTATTACTACAATCCAACCATTACTAGTACCAAGGTTAGAGTGTAAATTTGAATGCTCGCCAAGGATATCATGGTGATCTTTGAGGGTGGTCATAATAACTAGATGTCAAATATTCCATCCACCCAAATCTAATTCAATTTCCCAAGCTAAAATCATAAAATGAGGGTCGTTGTTATCGGTGTAATAAATGAAGACATAAAATTGGGATGTATGGATAATAAATCAGAGAATAAATGTTATTGACTAGCTAAATCCCACCTTTATTAGGCTCAAGTCTTCTATACCAATCTACAAGTATCTAGGTTGTCAAAACAATGTCGAAAAGAAACAATAATGCCTATTAAGGCTAAGAGAACACAAGTCTATGTCTTCTATTATCTTAAGCCTAAACTAAGGCTAAAAAGCTCAATTTATACATAAGAAACACTTACAAGTCAGGCTATAAGACACAGAAATTTAAAATAACAGTACAAGTACCCATAGTATTTGAAAAATGACCTAAAAATATGAATTCTAGTAAAAAAGGCATAATCAGCTGATTTCCCACCCATATTCATACTAATCCATATAAATTCATATATTTAAACTCAATCTTAAAAGAAGAGAAATCGTAGTCTACTTAATGGTTGGTCACACATGGTCTAAGTCACTCTATAGAAGCTTTTTCCTTTTGAATGGCCTATGAACTCCATCACGCTATCAAAATAGAATCACGTCATTATAATCATTTTGATACAAAATTTACAAAAAAATGGAGAAGGATCAATTCAGAGCCGAAATCAAGAATGTGGAACCTGCACCAAAAATTTTTGAACTAACTCCATAAAAAGGTACTAAATAGTTTCTCAAATTTTTGTCCCAAAATAGAACATAATCTAGGGCTCAAAACAGCCCAAAAATGACGTGCAACAAAGACCTAAATTTTCATTGGAAACAAAACAATGGCAGTAGATAAAATGGTAAAAATACCTCAAACAAAGCCTCTACAGGACTTTTCTACTACACCACAATGTCACCCAAAAAAATCACTCAATTTCAAGCTTTGATTACTGAATTTAAAGCTAAATTGAGAGAAATGTCACCTTTTAAAGATTTGCGATGAAGCAGATTGCGTCTATTATTTTCAATAAAGACCAGATTCAAATGATCTCTGCGAGTAGAAACACTCAAACCTCTTAAAATGTTAAGCTTAGCCTCCGAATGCATAGGAGAAACACTAGAAGCCTTCACCAACACGCAGCACAACCTATGAATAGAGGAGAACTCGGCAAGCCTCCACGAATATGGTGCCCAATGCGAAGGATAATTCACCCCTACACTAGCTAATAAATTTTAGGGTTTTTTTGGCAAAGTTTAATTTTTTAAAGTGGTGCTTGAGATTCATTTGGAATCCCGTGCATGCAAACGAACTATACTACCCTACCAAATTCGAATCAGAATCCCGTGCATGCAAACGAACAATACTACCCCACCAAATTCGATATTTTGGAGCTAGCTATGTTGTTAGAATTTCCATTCAGGCATGATTTCCAAGAATATTGACCAAAGTCAACTTTAGGCCAAATTTCAAAAGCAAAAAATGTTAAATGTAATAATCTCACACTGAAACCCTTGTATGTAGGAGATCTTTTTACCATATGTATGAAATGTTAAAAATAATTTTACTTATAATACTCTAAAAAATATTTTGCATACGTAGAGCCTGTGTCATGCCCTAGGAGGGCACCTTGGGCGTAACTGGTACTCAGAGACTATTGCTAGCTCCCGAGCGAACCACCTGACCTCATTACCTTCATTTAATCATATATCAGTGAAAGGCGTAAGAATTAGAAATCAAATAACAGCAGGCTATTCTATCTCAAGAATTAGAAATCAAATAACAGTAGGCTATTCTATCTCATCATACCTACGTCAGGAATAAAGGCCATAGGCCATAAAACTAGTCATTAACGTCCATCATATAAAATAGAATTAAAGACACACAGTGAAAAAAGAAAGGGAGAAAGAACCCCAGCATTAACCCATCATCTCACTATGTCTATGAAGCCTCTAACTCTATATGTCTAGGATGGTACCATGACAGGCCAAGGCTACCACAAACTCAGAACAACTCAAATAATAGGAAAATGAAATAAAGACATCCTACAAATTCAGGGGAGGACTCACCAAAGTCTTTGGAGCTAAAAGTCTTTGAACCTTAACGAATCATCTACTAAAGCTCACTATCCATTGAATCTGCATCATGAAATGATGCAGCACCAAATCACCTCAGTACGTGGAATATACGGTATATAAACGGGCTAAAGTAAATAATATAGACAAATATGACATGAATTAACATCAACTCATAAGGTGCTCATCTCAACTCAGAATAAGGAGTAGGACAATATCACATCAACATCAATTAAGATTCATACTATCACATCACCACCAGAACACTATCAAAATGAAACCTATCTAGGAGTTACTCAGATCTAACAACCATCACCTATGAGATCAATGATAATACAACAAAGCGATATCGTTACGACATCCGCCCAGTAACTTACCGGGGAAAAAGGGCATGCTCAATGTGGATCCAAAATAACATCAAGTCCTCTTTTAGGACTAAGAAAACATCCATTCTCAAGGTCCAATCCTCTCCTACACTGGCCACGTAGTTAATGAGTGCAACTAGGACTCACTCTTAACCATTTTTGGTGCCCAATACTCCTCCCAGGACTCAATATGCTCAGAAACATCAAACATCAAGATGTATCATCACTTAGTCTCCTTCAGGACAAAGAATATCAAATCATCTCATCAGTCATCAACTCAATGGATTAGGAACATTCCTTGAAGATTAATTACAACCTCTCTCAAACTCTAAGAATATCAATCTCATCAATATCAACCATCAACTCATTCAACTCAAGAACCGAACCACAACAACCAAACACACCCATGTGATCAAGGCTCTAGACTCAATCCCTATCTTCTTTTATACAATCTTTGACAATTAAATCATGTAGGGTTTATACAATAGTTCAAATAAATCACTTACACAAATAATCCAAGTTATGATGATCATCACTTCAAGAAAATACATGTAAATTAAATAGTTTTCAGTAAAACATTTTTGAATTTTTTAGACAGGGCCCATCAACTCCAACTAACAACTTTCTATAATCAAAGGGGTACTGGAAGAACAATCCCTTGCTTAGGGTAGCCTTATATACCTGGATGAAGAACACACTTGATGGTCTTCAAGGAATTGACCCACAATCTTGAAATCCCCAAGTTTTTCTTGTCTTCTCTCTCAAGAAATTTCACGTAGAAACTAAGAAAAATGGGTTTTAAAACCCTTAATCTGGTATAAACGACCCTTAAACACGTTTTTGGGAATTACAATAGGTTGGGGAATGACCAAAAGGCCCATCCCATGATAAAAGCAAATTTTCTACTTCGTAACAACATGTATGTGGCGCGCCAGGGTACAGACATATGTTTTCACAAAGTTTTGTGATTTCCAATTTCTCATCGAAAATAAAAAAAATGTCTTAAGTATGAGTATGTGCCCCAGGTGTATCACACCCTAGGCATGCACTCTCACTATCTCAGAATTAATTAGCAAAAATTATTTTCTGATTATTTGCTCTAAAATCTAGTCGAGGCCATTCCTTAGTCAATTTAATGTGTTGATCATAAATTCGGTCTTGGATTTCCTATCCACGCTTGGGAAGATGCGTTATGCATACGATTTCATTCAGGGATATTTGGTAATTTCGCAGGGTGTTACATTATCTCCCCCTTGAGATCATTCATCCTCGAATGATGAGTAAAGGTAGAATTAAGGCACGAGTAGACTCAGGACTTATATCAATACTCATTCGAGAAATCTCAAACTTTCGACTATCCATCACCTTCTATACTTCTACATTAGCCTCAAGAATAAAATAATCACATTAACTTAAGAGTGGAACTTCAATTAACTTAAGGATAGGGAAATTACCTTTGACATCATCATCATAAGGCATGAAAAAATGTGGGTATTTAATTTTCATAGCTTCCTCAGTTTCCCATGAAGCTTCCTCAACAAATTGATTCCTCCATAGAACTTTGGCAAAGGCTATCTCTTTATTCCTCAACTTATAAACTTGAAGACTGAGGATTTGGACTAGAATTTCCTAATAGGATAGGTTATCTTTTATTCCAGTACTCTCAATAGGGATTGCCAATGCAGGATCTCTCAAACACTTCTTCAGTATCAACACGTGGAATACTGGGTGAATCCCATTTAAGTCAGAAGGCAATTCTAACTCATAGGCGATCTTTCCAATCCTTCTCATAATTTGGTAAGGTCCAAAGTAGCATGGACTTAACTTTTCTTTCTTCCCGAAGCTCATAACGCCCTTCATAGGTGATACTTTAAAGTATACCCAATCATCTACTACAAATTCCAAGTCCCTTCTTCTCACATCAGTATAGGACTTTTAGCTACTTTGTGCGGTATTTAACCTTTATCTAATGACCTTCACCTTCTCTATGGACTGGTGGACAAGATCTGGTCTAATCAATTCAGGTTCACCAACCTCACACCACCCAATCAGTGATCTACATCTTCTCTCGTACAAAGCTTCATAAGGGGCCATTTGGATACTGCCATGATAACTATATTTGTATGCAAATTAGATCAATGGCAGATGATCATCCCAATTTCCTTTGGAGTCAATGACACAAGCTCTCAACATATCTTCTAATGTTTGAATGGTGCACTATGCCTGGCCATCTGTTTGTGGATGAAAGGTCGTACTCAAAATTAACTTGGTACCCAATCCTTTCTGAAAATATATCCAAAATTAGGAGGTGAATTGAGCTCATCTATTAGAGATTATAGACAAAGGAACCCCATGCAACCTCAGAATCTCATGAATGTATAACTTAGCATACTCCTATATAGTGTTAGTGGTCTTGACTGCCAAAACGTAAGCTGATTTAGTCATCCTATCCATGATCAATCATATTGAATCATGTTGCTTTTGGGATAGTGGTAAACAGATAATGAAATCCATATAGATCATCTCCCATTTCCACTCTGGAATTTCAAAGTTCTGAGCTTATCCATAAGGCCTTTGTCGTTCAACCTTGACCTGTTGACAATTGGGACACTTAGAGACAAATTCAGCAATGTCCCTCTTCATTCCATTCCACCAATAGACTTCTCTCCAGTAGTGATACATCTTAGTAGAGCCAGGATGGATAGAATATCTGGAGCTATAAGCTTTGGCCATGATTCTCTCTCGAACACCATCAACATCAGACATACACAGTCTACCCTAGTATCTCAACACCCATCTCCCCCTTTGGAGAAAATCATCACTTTTTGCTTATGAACAACTTCTTTCAATTGGAATAAGACAGGGTCTTAGTCTTTCTTTTCCTTCACCTCTGGCACTAAGGATGACGCAGACCCATTTTGAACATTGAACCCGCCTTCATTATTCTCCTGAAGTTGTACCCCTAATCGAGCCAACCTGTGCACTTCCTTCGCCAGCACTTTCTTCCCTTCCTTCACATAGGCAGTACTATCCATAGATAACCTGTTAAGAGCATTAGCAACAATATTAGCCTTATCTAGGTGGTAGAGAATGCTCTATCATAATGCTTGAGTAACTCTAACCATCTCCTTTTTCGCAGGTTCAACTCTTTCTAACTGAAGACATATTGCAAGCTCTTGTGATTAGTGAACATGTCTACATGCACTCCATACAAGTAGTGGTGCCAGATCATAAGTGCGAACACCACTACTGCTAACTCAAGATCATGAGTGGGGTAGTTCTTCTAATGAATCTTAAGTTGTCTGGAAGCATAGGCTATCACCTTCCCTCTCTGTATCAACACACAGCCTAGTTCAACTTTGGATGCATCACAATATATCACAAAGTCTTCTGTCTCGTCTAGAAAAGTCAATACTAGTATTGTACTCAGTCTAGTCTTCAAATCTTGGAAGCTCTTCTCACATTTGTTAGACCACTGAAACTTGATCTTTTTCTGAGTTAGCTTGGTCAATAGTACATATAAAGTAGAAAACCCCTCAATAAATCTGCGGCAATAGCCGGCCAACCCCAAGAAACTCTATATCTTAGTGGGAGAGGTCGGTCTAGGCTAGTTCTTAATCGCTTCCATTTTCTGGACATCCACTTAAATAACATTGCCCAAGATAACATGACCTAGGAAGGCCATAGACTTGAGCCAGTACTCATACTTCGAAAATATTGCATACAATTTATGGTCTTTGAGAGTTCGTAAAACCACTCTAACATGATTAGCATGCTCCTCCCCACTCTTAGAATATACCAGGATATCATCAATAAATACAATCATGAACATGTCTAGGTACGGTCTGAATACACTATTCATCAAGTCCATGAAAGCTATAAGTGTATTAGTTAACCTGAAGGACATGACCAAGAACTCAAAATGGCTATACCTTGTCCTCAAGACTGATTGGAAAGGTCACATTCCCTCACTTTTAACTGATTGTAACCCGATCTGAGGTCTATCTTGGAGAAACAAGAGGCACCCTGAAGTTTGTCAAACAGGCTATCTATCTTGGGGAGAGGATACTTATTCTTTATTGTAACCATATTCAGTTGCCGGTAGTCTATGCACATTTGAGAGAACCATCTTTCTTACACACGAATAGGACAAGAGTACCGCAATGAGAAACACTAGGTCTTATGAAACCTTTCTCTAGAAAATCCTTGAATTGCTTTTTCAATTCCTTAAATTTAGCGAGGATCATCCTATAAGATGGAATCAAGATAGGTTGGGTATCGGGAAGAACTTCAATCCCAAAGTCAATCTTCTTGTTAGGAAGGACTCCAGGTAGGTCATCAAGAAATACTTCGAGAAACTCATTTATAATCAGGACTGACTCTAGAGTAGAGGACTTAATATCATCATAATTAACTCGCACTGGGTAGTAGATACACCCTTTAGAGGTTAGCTTTCTAGCTCTAAGATGGGATATAAACTCACCTTTAGCTGAACAGAACTCCCTTTCCATACTAAGACAAGCTCATTCGAGAATTGAAACTTAACGATCTGAGTCCTACCATCAATGGAGGCATAAAAGGCATGAAGCTAGTCCATGCCAAGGATCGCATCAAAGTCAACCATCTCAAATTCTACCAAGTCAGCCAAGGTACCTCTATTATAGATAGATAATACATAGTCCCTATAAACTCTCTCAGCTAAGATTGACTCGCCAGTAGGAGTAGAAACAGAAAAGGGTTCAACCAAACACTCCAAAAGAATCCTAAATTTACTAGCCACATAGGGAGTTACGAAATAGAGAGTGGAACCTGGGTCAAGCAAAGCATAACAATCAAAAGTAAAGACTCAAAGCATGCTTGTAATGGCATCTGATGTTGCCTTCTGATCCTGAAAATTACCCATGGCATAAAAATGGTTTGTCCCTCCTCCTATGCTCGTAGTAGCAGCCCTCTTATGACTACCAGCTGGGGGTTCTATGAAGGACTGCGCTATATTGCTCTCTTCACCTCATCTCCTCTTTGAGTACTCATACTAGAAGTGACCAGTTGCCCACATAAATAGCAAGTATTCGTGCCCACATGGCACCTACCTAGATGAATGTTCCCACTATTGCTAAAGGGTGGCTTTCCCTTTGTACCTTGGGTCACGCTAGCTTGAGATTGAGAATCCTTGACCTGCAAATTTTGGTGGTCATAGGACATCTGATCGTACTGATTTTTTTGGACTGGTGCACTCGCTACAGAGGGGTGCATAGTGAGAAGACCTCTTCTGAAAATAGGATTTATTACCCTTATTATGTCTTTGTTGGCTAGCTCATGCCCTACTGATTATGCTTTCTTGCTCATTTGCTCTTCTTTATCTCTCCTTTTATCTTCCTCAATTTGTTGGGCATACACCATTATTCTGGAAATATCCATACCTGAGATTAATAATGTCACCTTGCATTCCTTCTTCACCTAACTTCACAAACCAGACACAAACTTCCTCATTCTTGCCCTCATGTCTTGGACCATATCTAGAGCATATCTGGACAACTTAATGAACTTGATGTTATACTCCTTAATGGCTATCCCCTCTTGTGTTAAGTTCACAATCTCTTCAAACTTCACCTCCCTGAACTCTTGGGGGAAGAATTGGTCAAGGAAAGCAGCCTCGAACTCCTCCCACTCTGCAAGTTCAGCATCTTCACCTCGATTGTCCTCTCATTGGTTGTACCAAATATTGGCAATGTCTTTCAGCTAGCAGGAAGCAAGCTCAACTCCTTTAATTTCATTGACATGCACGGCCCTCAATACCTTCCACATGTTGTCGATGAAATTCTACAGGTCTCATCGACCTTCGACCCTGTGTAGATCGATAGGTTTATCTATAAGAAATCTCTGAGCCTGGTTGCAGTTGTGGACTCCTTTGAGCTGCAATTAGGAGCCTGAGGACCTCGATTGTTACCCTAGGAGGCCACTAGCTGGTTAAGCATCATAATGGCTCCCCAAAATTCCATGTTTGAAGTAGGGGCTGGTTGTACCTGTGCAGGGAGCACCTGTGGGACCTTAACAGCCCTGGTAAGTCGACCCCTTCTCCTTGTCTCCATTTGAGCAGTGACCTCTTGTTGGGAGTTCTCAGTTGTTGAGGTTGAGGTATCTCTCTGAGCAACAGTTCATTTTGGAGGCACATTCTGTAAAGATGTAGTGCACGAATTAGAACAAGATTTTTATGGAGTTAAACTCTATTGCACGAACTCAGATCATATAAGAAGGGTGACACTTCCTATTATCCTATAGCCTCTTGCTTATGAAGTGTGGTGCACAACACACCCATAAACAAGATTCTACTAGACACTACTTCATAGACAACCTAGGGCACTTGAACTCTGGGCTCTAATACCAAGTTTGTCACGGCCCAGGGGGTACCCTAAGAATAACTGTCACTCAGAGACTATTGCTAGCACCCCAACAAACCACCTAGCCTCATTACCTTTATTCAATCATACATCAGTGGAAAACATCATAATTAGAAATCAAATAACAGCGGGCTATTCTATCTCATCACATCTACATCATAAAAAAAGGTTATTGGCCACAAAACTAGTCATTAACGTCCATTACATAAGATAGCATTAAAGACACTTAATGAAAAAGGAAAGGGGAAATAAACCCCAATATCAACCCACTATCTCATTATATCTATGAATCCTCTATATTTATAAGTCTAGGATGGTACCATGATAGGTCATGGCTACCACAAACTCAGAATAACTCAAACAATAGGAAAATGAAATAAAGACATCCTCCGAATGTAGGGGAGGACTCGCCAAGTCTTTGGAGCTAAAAATCTTTGAACCTCAACGAATCACCTGCTGAAACCCTCTGTCTACTGAATCTGCATCATAAAATGATGCAATGCCAAATTGCATCAGTACGTGGAATGTACGGTATATAAATGGGCTAAAGTAAATAATATAGACAAATATGACATGAATTAACATCAACTCATCTGGTTCTCATCTCAACTCAGGATAAAGAGTAGGACAATATCACATCAACATCAATTAAGACTCATACCATCACAGTACCATCAGAATACTATCAAGATGAAACCCAAATAGAGTTTCTCGGACCTAGAATCATCACCTATAAGCCGATGATGATACAACAAAGTGATATTGTTGTGACATCTGCCCAGTACCATATCGGTGTAAGAGAGCGTGCATCTGTGGATACATAATAACAGCAAGTCCTCTTTTGGGACTAAGAAAAAATCCATTTGCACTGTCCAATCCTCTCCTACGCTGGCAACATAGTTAATGAGTGTGAGTGGGACTCACGCTTGCTCATTTTCGGTGCTCAATACTCCTCCAAGGACTCAATATACTCATAAACATCAAACATCAATATTTCTTATCATTTAGTCTCCTTTGGACCAAGAACATCAACTTATCTCATTAGTCATCAGCTCAATAAATCAGGAGCATTCCTTGAAGCTTAATTTCAGCCTCTCTCAGACTCTAAGGATATCAATCTCATCAACATCAACAATCAACTCATTCAACTCAAGACCCAGACCACAACAAGCAAGTACACCCATGTGATCAAGGCTCTAGACTCAATCCCTATCTTTTTTCATGAAATCTTTGACAATTTAAACATGTAGGGTTTATACAATAGTTCAAATAAATCACTTACACAAATAATCCAAGTTATGATGATCACCACTTCAAGAAAATACATGTAAATTAAAATAGTTTTCAGTAAAACATTCGAGAATTTTTCAAACAGTACTCATCACCTCCTACTATCAACTTTCTACAATCAAAGGGGCACATGGAAGAACAATCTCATGCTTTGTGTAGCCTTACATACCTAGATGAAGAACATACTTGATGGTCTTCAAGGAATTGACCCACAAGATTGAAATCCCCAAGCTTTTCCTGTCTTCTCTCTCAAGAACTTTCACGTAGAAACAAAAAAAAAATGGTTTTGAAACCCTTAATCTGATATAAACGACCCTTAAACATGTTTTGGGACTTAGGATAGGTTGGGGAATGACTAAAAGGCCCTTGCCGTAATTAAAATAAATTCACTTCGTAACAACATGTTAGCGTTGCGCCAGGGGCGCAGACTTGTGTTTTTCCCCAAGTTTCATGATTTCTAATTTCCCGTAGAAAATTAAAAAAAAAAAAACTTAAGTGTGAGTCCGTGCCCCAGGCGCATCGCGCCCTGGGCGCGCACTCTCACAGTCCCAAAATTAATTAGTAAAAATTAATTTCTGACTCGGTTGCTCTAAAATCGAGTCGAGGCCATTTTCCCATTTAATTTTTCGTGCTGATCACAAATCCGGTCTCAAATTTTCCATCCGAGCTTAGGAAGACGTGTTATTCACACGATTCCATTCTAGAGATATTTCGATAATTTCGCAGGGTGTTACAACCTAATTACATTTGTTTTTACTTATGACGTATAAGCTAAAAGCCTTGGAAATAATAACATACATGTGGTATATACAATCTTCTTCTTTGCCTATGACGTATAAGCTAAAAGCCTTGGAAATAATAACATACATGTGATATATACAATCTTCTTCTTTGCCAAATTTGGCATTGATTTCATTCATATAGGAGATCTATTTATCATGTGTAAAAAATGTTAAAAAGATTTATCTGTTGTATTTTAAAAAATATTTTATGTACATAACTTAAGCTTGTTTGAATTGATTTTTACTTATAAGTTATAAGCCAAAAGTCATAAATTAACATAGTTTTGTTGTTTGAACTTAAAAAACAAATATTTATAAACACTTTTATTTCATTTCAAATGTGGTTGAAAATATTCTGATTTAAAAGCACATGAAATGAGCCAACCGAAACCAGCTTCAAAACATTTATCCAACATTGTATCTGTGGGGTAGGAGATAGTTGAGAGCATTAAAACTCATTAAAAACAGTACATTTACATCATTTTTTACTCTTCATTAGTAGCATATTTCTTCCTCCTTAGAAGTAGCTAGCTAGAGAGACCAATGACTTCAGCAATAGAATTTGAGCCCCCCAATTCTTCTCCTGTTTCTGCTGCTCCATCTTTTGCCATAAGATCAAATAATCATCACAACGCCAGCTTCTTGCGAAGCATCTCAACTAAAGAACCTTCGAACTTCTCCCAAGATGTTTCCTGTAGCCCGCCTCGGTTAAGCACTTCAGATCTCCCTTCCAATACATGTCCCATTCAGTACAATTCCCAGCCTTCAACCCCTCGCGTTTCGTTCACCCTTAACCACAATCCACCAAAGTTAGTAGACGATGATCACACGGAATTTCATCAAACAACTTATAGGTGCATTACCTCCGTGCTGAAAAAGGACGGTCAGATCTTGTCCGTAGCTGTATCCAACGGTCTTGTGTACACGGGGTCTCAAGCGAATGTAATACGTGTGTGGAAGTTACCGGAGTTTACTGAATGTGATCATCTTAAGACGAGGGCATCGTCCATGGTGGTTGCGTTACAAGTGTCGAATGATATGATTTATGCAGCATATGCTGATTGTAAGATTCGAGTGTGGCGTAGGACGTGGGAAGGTGTAATCAAGCATGTCAGAGTTGCAACTATTCCCAAGGTTGGGAGTTATGTTCGGAGCTATATCTCCGGTAGAGATAAGATGGTAATTTTCATGCCTCAATTATTCATCATTTTTACACACTCAATTTGTTCCAAAATGTCAATTCATTCTTATTTAGTTGTTTATTTAACTGAGTCATAAAAGTGTATCACTTGCTATATTAAATAATTTTTAAGAAATTGTATAAAAATCTTAATATATGAATTGAAAGTAGAACACTACTATATATATTATTCATCTTTTATAAGTAAGATGATTTTCAATTTGAAGTAGTTAAAATTTAATGCGTACATTAATGGTAGGAACTAGGAGGTCCGGTACTGTAAGATGGGCAGTCACTGTGATCCTCTGCTGTAGCGCAATTTGTTATGCGTATCATTTTAAAAAGAATGATTAAGTTTGACTTAGCATTAAATTTAAGAAAGTATTTATTAAAATTATATCAAATATACTAAATTATTGTAATATTAAATATGTTATGTGAAAAGTTAAAATTAAAATGTTGTCAAAAAAATAGATCTTTTTTCTTAAACAAACTAAAAAAAAAAAGCAAGTCATTCATTTTAAAAGAAAGGAATATGATTTTATTTGGTACAATAAATAAATGTCTTTTAATCTGATCTTAGTCAACATTTATGTTTTCTAGTTTTGAGTTTGCACCATTGAATTATTAAAATTGTATAAAGTTGAATAAGTAGATATTTAAATACTACATAATATAATATGCATCCGATATGACATAATACAAATCTGTTGAGTGCATACTACGTGGCCATGTAGGACATCTACGTCTACTTGCTTAGCATTGTACAAGTTTAAGTGTGTATTTGTGCTCACTCAAAATTATATCTCATAGGTACCAGTTGAAATCAAGTTAAAGGACAACCAAATATGTGTGTGTTCTCATTCGTCTGTTAGATAATTAAGGGTTTATTTGGAAAATTACAAAGTGATTGAAATTAGTATAATTACTAGGATAGTAATTATCAACCTAATAATCATTATAATTTGTTTATTTGCTACAATGTCATTACAGTATAATTACAAATGTACTATTTGATTGCACAAGTATAATTACAAAATTATATTAAATTTTAAAAATAAAAATTAATTATCTAAAATTAAAAATTTATATTAGACAAATAAGGATATTTATAAATAATATTAAATTTGATATTATATATATTGTCTTTTGAAAACATACCAATTAGTAAGCATATGTTCTTAATTAATATTATAAATAATAAATTTATATTTTTCAAATTAGTATGAGTATATTTTAATTAAATTAATCATAAAAACTAAAAGTACAAGATTTATACTAATATCATGAAATGCATATTTGACAAAAATATTAATATTATAAATATATTGTCATGGTAAAATTATTAAAACATTTGACAAAAAGAAAATCTATCAAATTTGACTAAAAAGTAAATAGCTTATATTGACTAAAAAGTAAATAGCTTATAATGTAAAATATCAAGTCAATACTACTAAAACAAATATAACTAAAAGTATAACATAAGTTCTAAATTCAAAATAAAAACTTTAACATAATACTTCTAAGTCAAATTTCAACATAATGTACATAAATATAATTTAAAAGAAAAAAACACATTTATAGTTTTATTCAACAATGAATTCAATTTTAATTTTAAAATTAGAATGCTAACATAATCATGCTAATGAAAAAAATAAACATATAATAAATAAATAAATATAAACAAATAAGATAATATGAAAAATTGTGAAAAATTGTAAAAAAATTACATGAAGTAAAGGTTGTGAATAACAAGGAAATGAAAAAAAATAAAATATTATAAAATAAAATATATTCTAAAAATTAGAATGATAAAAATAAAAAGAATTAAAAATAATAGAAATAAAAAATAAATTAAAATAAAAAATAGAAATACAAATAATAGAAATAAATTAAAAATTAACTAGCTTGTAATTACACTATATAATTGCGAGCAATTCACAATTTCCCCTTGTGAATTGGAGAGTATAATTACACCCTATCAATTACACCTAATTACCCGTTGAACAAGTAATTGCATGGCTACCCAAACAGGTCAACCATTGTAATTATATCATATTCAATTGGTGGCTTTCCAAGTACGCCTAGAGTTAACTACATAAAATATGTCATTTCCTTTTATTATATGCATTATCTCAATAAGCCGTAAAACTTCAGAGTTTTTTCTATTTGAAGTTGATATGTATAATTATAGGAGACGACACATTTTATCTAGTTAAACAGATGAAATAAACACAATCTTTTCCCGATTTGAATCGAAAGTACCTAATTGAAATACTTTACTAGAAATTAATATGTTCGATTAGAACAAGACTTAGTTCAAGTGTCTAAATCAAATACCCAATTAAATTTACGATGTATGAAGTCTTTTTTTGGAAATAAGTTGAACTATTTTTTTCAATAGCAAAGCTTATGTGCTCAGGACAAATAGAAACACTCTCTAAGAAGGTGCGAAATTTTATGGCGTTAGGTAGTCTATTTGGTTCTGGAAAAAGAAGTTGTTGAAGTCACTATTGTACATTTTCTGGCATTGCATCAGTTGCAGCAAATCAGATATTGATTTGGACAGTTCTGGAAGCATATATATTATTACACATGCAGCTACAGCTTTCTGATTAGAGCATTGCAGGCATCTAATTTAATGCATACTTGAAGCCTTGAGTTGCTGGTCTAACCAAAATAGTTCACTATTTTCACTTTACTGGTAGGCGGTAGCTAGAAAAATTAATGCATTTTAATGAACTATGACAGGTGAAACATATGGGACCAATAACATCACTAGCAATTAACATATCAGATGACATCCTCTATTCAGCTTCCCTTGATAAAACAGTGAAGGTATGGCGAATTTCGGATCTCAAATGCATAGAAACAATCCAAGCACATAATGATCCGATAAACGCCATTGTTGTTGGTGATGATGGTGTTCTCTATACTGCCTCTGATGATGCCACGGTCCGAGTATGGCGTCGTAATTTCTGTAGTGGAGATAGGCCACATTCTCTAACAGTGACACTACCAGCAAAATGCTCACCAGTTAAGGCATTAGCCTTAACAACTGATGGTGGGGTACTATATGGAGGGTGTAGTGATGGTTACGTTCATTATTGGTTAAAAGGTTGGTTCTCAGGGCAATTACAATATGGGGGTGCACTTCTTGGACATACACATGCTGTTATGTGCTTGGCCAGTATGGCTAATTATTTGGCCAGTGGATCAGCTGATTCAACATGTAGGGTGTGGTTAAGGGAGCAACAAGATTGTCAACATGTGTGTGTAGCCATTTTGCAAGGCCATAGAGGACCTATTAGGTGTGTTGCCGCGTTCCCTAGACTAGTGAACGAGGAGATTGAAGATGGTTGCACCATTTGCACAGGAAGTCTTGATGGAGTCCTCAAGATGTGGCGTGTGAGACACACCACCATTACCGATACTGGAAAATGTTCTTCACAGAATGCTTGCGAATATTTTGAGATAGCTTAGATCAGGTCACCTTTTTATTTTCTTGCAAGATATATTTCTAAACAGACACGAATTCAAGATTTTAAGTAATCACTGACTGTCCAATTGTTTGTGACATTATATAGGTACAGATTTGCCATGTTTAATGGATTCTTTACACCCTGTCCTCACAAATTGAGATCCAGTAACATAGCAACTAGCAAGTAAATAAATTATAGTTAATCATCCTTTTAATTTGTATTGTAATATCTAAATCTACTATCGGTTGACTCTGTAATTTATATACTTTTTCCTTTTTCTTTTTTTTTTAATCATTTTTTTTTTGTTTCTATGCCAGGGGGGATTGAGTGGTAGCATAACACATTGTACTAAGTCCATAACTAATAGTAATCTTTTGGGGGAGTTTATGTTTTTCTTACGAACAATTGCTACAGTTGAGCCAACGATCTTTCGGAAACAGTATCTCTACCTCCATGAGGTAGTGATAACGTTTGTGTACACTCTATCCTCCCCACCCCAATTATGTGATTTCACTGGGTATGTTGTTATTAATAAAGCTTTCAAGTCAATTCAACGTAGCATCAGAGTAAAGGGAAAATTTAAACAGTATTAAGACAACACGGACATTAGTGACAATGTAAGCCCTGCGACTTCAACATATTTTGTCAGCCTTGTGACATTCTTGATTGTAGAAAGTAAACATTAGTACAATGAGTGGCAAAATAAGATAGAATTAAAGCAAGCAAATTGTCTGCTTAAGCCAAGTTGATTAGCTGAGTTTCGAATTGTCTGTTCAACTCCTGTAGGCCTGTTGCTGGCTTTGTTGAGGCTGCAACTGTGATTCCCTTCCTGCAGCAGAGTCCCCATGATTGCTGTAAGATTGTCTTCTCTTTCGTAGCTGATAAATCGAGTAACATAGGATCTTTAAACCGATAAGGGATCCTATAATTATCAGACCTGAGAATATAAGTGATTTGGTAGAAGAGTGCTTGCACCCAAATAGGATGCTTAGACACACCATAAGGTGGCTATATATGTCTGACCGTGACAGATTCAGAATTTAGACATAGTGAATTTTGAATCAAGAGAATGGTGATCATATATGGTTGATCCATCCTGATTGCCTATAAATATGAAGAAGCTTTGTATTTACTATATTCCTGACTTGCTCATACTATTTTGTCAGAAGCTTTTTCTCCTAAAGAGTATAATATTGTTAAAATATTGAAATTTGCGTCAAAAGTTGGCAAAAGAAAAAGTTTCTTTCATTGGAATTGTTCTGTCTGCATGAGTGCTGCTAACCTTTTGCAGATGCCATATCTAAGTGAATAATTTGGTGGAATTATAGTTGAGAACATATATTTGTTCTTCTCATAATTGCTTTCACATATGATTAATTCGCAAGCAGTAGAATTGAAGCATATTGTTACGACCTTAGAACTTCCGCTAAGAATGTCGTACGGCGCTAGTCAGTTTGCACACTATTTTGCCCA
>DF363049.1:5204-16284 GCA_000787875.1 Solanum virginianum
CTAGTGATGCAGCAGCTTGGCCCTCACACTTTGGCCTAAATGGGTCTCAAAATTGATTGGCCTTGGCTGCTCATTTTCCTAACTCCTCTTCACTTAGTTTGGGCCCAATTAATCAAAGAGTTGTAATGTACTTGGTCCCTTTTATTATTCATCTTGGGCTATAAGTATAGTCCATTTATGATGCTAATACATGTGCTAAAGTTACATCATTAACATGGACTTTATTCATAATTGGAATTGGACAAATTCGACGTTGGGCCTCATCTCCATTTAGCTAGCAAGTTTAAGCTAAGCAAGTAGGTGACTCACCTGCTAGTTTCCTAAGTCCTACAAGCACCTCACTTCTCTAACTCCATTTAAGGTCATGATCTCCTTAATTTGACTTAAAAATTATTGACACTAGACCCTCTTCAGCGTTAGACACATATATTGCCCTCTAACATGAGATTCAAGCACTTTAAAAAATTATCGCTAATTTGAAAAGTCATATCATATTTCATTTGCATAATACTAGTATTGTAAGGTGTGAGGTCTTACATCCTTCCCCCTTAGGAATATTCGTCCTTGAATGTTAGCACAATTGGATAGCTTAACCAAATTTAAACCTTTACTTACACAAACTTTTGACAACACACTAAATATTCAATCACACGTACATATTAGTGTCCCAATTCTGTATGTTGGACTTCATCTTTAGCTTCAAAGAAGTAAAGGTATTTTGATTTCATCATGTCTTCAGCCTCCCATGTTATTTCTTCTACTTGCTGGTTTCTCCAAAGTACATTTACTAAAGCTATTTTTTAGTCCTTAGCTTTTTAACTTGATGATCTATAATAGTAATGGGTACCTCTTCGTAGGTAAGATCTTTTATAGCTTGCGCATCCTCAATAAAAGTGATATGGGATGGGTCACCTATGCATTTTTGAAGCATTGAGGCATGGAAAATTAGATGAACCATTGAAAGCTCTTGGGGTAGATCTAGTTCATATGCAACCTGCCCGAACCTCTTAATAATCTAATATGGCCCTCTGTAACATGGGCTCAGTTTTTCTTTCTTACAAAATCTCATAACCCCTTTCATTGGAGATACCTTAAAGAATACCCAATCCCCTACTGAAAACTCTAGTCCTCTCCTTCTAGCATCCATATATGATTTGTGATAAATTTGGGCTATTTCTAGCCACTGCTGTATTACCCTAACTTTTTCCATAGTTTGTTGTACTAGATCTGGCCCAAGCAAGGTGGTTTCACCCACTTCAAACCATCCAATTGGTAACCTACATTTCCTTCCATACAAGGCTTCGTAAGGTTCCATCTTGATACTTGAGTAGTAGCTATTATTATAGGAAAATTCAATAAGTGGCAAGTGGTCCACCCAACTACCTTTAAAGTCCAATGCACAAGCTCGTAACATATCTTTATGTATCTGAATGGTTCGTTCTGCTTGACCGACTGTTTGAGGGTGGAATGTTGTACTTAAATTCACTTGTGTCCCTAAACTCCTTTGGAAATACTTCCAAAACTTTGCAGTGAATTGAGCTCCTCGGTCAGATATAATGGAGACTAGGACTCCATATAGCTTGACTATCTCTTTGAGGTATAGCTTGGCATATTCTTCAGCTGTATAATCACTCCTGACTTGCAAAAATTGTGCTGACATCGTGAATTTATCAACTATTACCCATATGAAGTCAAACTTCTGAAATGAGCGAGGCAAATCGGTAACAAAATCCATATTGATCATATCCCACTTCCCTGTTGGAAGCTCTATACATTGCGTATAACCTCCTGGCTTTTGGTGTTCTACTTTTACTTGTTGACAATTTGGACTTTGAGCCACAAAATCTGCACGGTCCCTTTTTATGCCTCCCCACCAAAACATTCCCTTTAGGTCATGATATATCTTAGTTGATCCTGGATGGATGGAATATCTGGAATGATAGGCTTCTTCCATTATCCTTTTTCTTAATCTATTAATATCAGGTATACATAGTCTATTTTGACAATACAGTACTCTATTTTGTGTAAGGTCAAAGCCCTTTATCATACCATGACTTACCTTGTCTTTTAGTCATCGTAAAACAGGATCCTCAAACTATTTTTCTTTGATCTCCATTACCAATGAAGATGTTACTGCATTTTGTACAACAATCCCTTCCTTTAGGGTTTCAAGAAGGTAAACTCCCAAACTAGCTAGTTATCGTAAATCCTTAGCCACTACTTAACTTACCACGGCTTAATCACCAACATTCTTGATTGCCTTACAACTTAGAGCATCGGCTACCACATTTGCCTTCCTCGAGTGGTAAAGTATATCAATGTCATAATCTTTTATTAGCTCTAACTATCTCTGCTATCTTAAGTTTAGGCCTTTCTACTTAAAGATGTAGTGTAGGCTCTTATGATTAGTATAAATGTCAACATGAACCCTATATAAATAGTGGCACCATATTTTCAGAGCAAACACAACCGTTGCTAACTCAAGATCATTTGTTGGATAGCTTTTCTTATATGGTCGTACCTGTCTAGATGCATAAGCAATTACCCTACCATGTTGTGTTAGTACACACCCGAAGCCAACTTTTAAAGCATCGTAATACACTACATACCCCTCGGTGCCTTCAGGAAGTACTAGCACAGGTGCAGAAGTTAGCTTCTTTTTCAGCTCCTGGAAGCTCCTTTCACACACATCATTCCATTGGAACTTGGTTGCCTTATATGTCAACTTTGTTAGATGTGCAAAAATAGAAGAAAAACCTTCAAGAAACCTCCTGTAATAACCTGCCAAACCTAGGAAGCTCTGAACTTCTGTGGGTGTTATTGGTCTTGGCCAATTTTTGACAGCCTCTATCTTTTGTGAATCAACCTTTATTCCCTCATCAGACAAAATATGACCCAAGAATTCCACTGAGTTTAACCAAAATTCATTTGTGAATCAACTCTTGTTCCCTCATCAAATATAATATGACCCAAGAATGCCACTGAGTTTAGCTAAAATTCACATTTAGAAAATTTGGCATACAACTGTCTATCACGAAGAACCTATAAAACTTGTCGTAAGTGATTTGCATGGTCCTCTTCCGATCTTGAATATACCAAAATGTCATCTATAAATACTATCAAGAACACATCCAAGAATGGCTTGAATACCCTATTCATCAAATCTATAAAAATTGCTAGTGCATTCGTTAGCCCAAATGACATAACAAGAAATTCTAAGTGACCATAACATATTCTGAAAGCAGTCTTAGGTATATCTTTCTCTTTCACCCTCACTTGGTGATACCTTGATCTCAAATCAATTTTTGAACAGCATTTAGGACCCTATAACTGATTAAATAAATCATCAATCCTAGGGAGGGGGTATTTATTCTTAATTTTCACTCTATTCAATTATCGATAGTTGATACACATTCTCAAGGTGCCATCCTTTTTGTGTATAAATTACACTGGTGCACTCCAAGGGGACACACTAGGTCTTATAAAACCCTTCTCTAATAAGTCTTTTAACTGCTCTTTTAATTCACGTAATTCTTCTAAGTCCATTCTATATGGAGGGATAGAAAAGGGTTGAGTGCCGGGAAGTAAGTCAATACCAAAATCTATTTCTCGTTCTGGAGGTAAACCTGGAAGTTCTTCAGGGAACACATAAACAAATTAATTCCCCACTAGACCTGATTGAAGAGTTGGTGATTCTGCCTCCATATCCCTTACTCTAACTAAATGACAGATATACCCCTTAGATATCATCTTTTTTTCCTTAAAATAAGAGATAAACTTACCTTTTGGCGCCCAAATATTTCCTTCCCATTTAAGAACTACCTCATTTGGAAAGTTGAAGTACACTCTTAGTTCGGCAATCCACGGTGGCATAGTAAGAAGCTAACCAATCCATACCTATTATAACATCGAATTCCACCATTTTTAGCTTATAGTTCGACAATCCATGGTGGCATAACAAGAGGCTAACCAATCCATACCCATTATAACATCAAATTCCACCATATCTAGCTCAATAAGGTCAGCAAAAGTGTCATTGTCACAAATAGTTACTACACAGTCATAATAACCCCTTCTAGCCATAATAAATTCACTGGTTGGTGTGGACATTTCAAATGGTTTATTCAATAATTTGTGTGTTCTCCTAAGCTTCCCAGCGAAAAGTGGGGTAATGTATGATAGTGTAGAACCAAGGTTAATTAATGTATATAAATTATTTGAAAAAATAGATAATGTACATGTGACCACATCGGGTGAAGCTTCAAAATTTTGCCGACTCCCTAGAGCATAAGTGCGATTCTGGACTCCGCTAGAGCTAGCTGCCCCTCTTACACCTCTACCATGACTCATAGGTGCTTGTTGTCCCCCACCTATTAGAGGAACTAACGATGATAATGCAATAGCTGATCTAGTAGATTGTGCTATATAACCCATACGTCTCCTCGGGCAATCTCTCATCATATGCCCAGGCGTACCACACCAATAACAAACATCTGTCTCAATATGACATATACCTGAATGACTTCTTCCACACTATTTACAAGGCTGCATAGGGGTCATTTGATGGCCTGCTGAATATCCCACTATCCGGGTGCCTTGCCCTTCACCTCTTAGACCAAACTGATTTCTCCTAAACCCCTGAAGTTGTGGTGGAGCACTGGCTACAGAGTAGGAGGATGATGTCCTAGGTTGTATACTAGAAAACTGAGGCATAACCTCACCTTGGGACGGTGTAAACTGCCCTATAGACCTGGCCCTCTTGAACTGCGCCCTTTCTAACTCTTGTGTCCTTCTCCTTTGCCTCTGATCCTCCAATTTCTGTGCAAAAGCTTGCATTCTTGCTATACATGTCTTTGTTCAAGGATGCAATGGTACAGTCTTTGACTATATACGTATCCAATCTATCCACATATTGATGAACTTTATCTGCCATAGTAGCAACTACATTAGAAGCATACCTGGCCAGGGAATTAAATTGAAGGCTATACTCCCTCACGCTCATATTTCCTTGGTGGAGGTTCAAGAACTGATCTGCACAGGCCCCTTGATTTCTTATGGCAAGTAATGGTCAAGAAATGCCTCTTTGAACTCTTTTCAAGTAGTTAGAGGTGCATCTATACCCTTAGATTGCTTCCAAGCTTTATACCATAATATAGCCACACCCTTCAACCTATATGTCACTAACTCGACAACTTCTGTACCACTCACATACATAACATCTAAAGTGCATTGAATCTGATCAATAAAGTCTTGTGGATCTTCATTAAGATCTGACCCAATGAAGGATGGAGGGTCCAAATTAAGAAAGTCACGTCTCCTCATGTTAGCTGCTCGATTCGCACCACCTGCACCTATAACTTGACCTTCCTGTCTTTGACCTTGGCTAGCAACTATACGAGTCAATAGTTAGACAACATTTCTCAGAAATCTATAAAAATTGCTAGTGCATTCGACCTTCCTGTCTTTGACCTTGGCTAGCAACTATACGAGTCAATAGTTAGACAACATTTCTCAGATCCTGCACAGTAGTATCGATATGGGGTTCTGGGGGAATTTCACTACTTTTGGGTTTATCAGGAGCTGGAGAAGGTGGAGATATCTGTGACAGGGACTTATCTTTAGCCTTATTTCATTGTCTCATCTGACTAACTATACCAACCACCACTTCTACTTCCTTCCCTTTACCTTTGTTCTTCTTGGTTTCTGGCATACTTGCTGTACAAAACAATTTAGGAGTTAGATATAACCCACCTATTACACTTGGCTCTATGACACGATATAAGGAATGAAAAGAAAGTAACAACTCCTAAATGACACGTAGCCTCCTGCTTATAAATGTGGTGCATAACATATCAATAAGCAAGATTCTACAAAGACATAGCTTTGTAGAATCCCTAGGATGACCCGCTCTGATACTACTTCTGTCATGCCCAAAGTCCCGTTAAGTCAGACTACCACCCATTGCCGATAAGGCTTGAGAGAACAAACTTGTATCTATGTGCTTTTTATATATATTATAAGGTATTTCTACATTAAACATGTCATGCCTTTGAGAAAGTAAATAGTAATAACAAGCCAAAAGGAAATGCTTATGACTAGGCCGTTGGGACCACATTTTCTAAAGTATGAGACATGACTACTCTTTAATTTACATAGTCTACAAAGCCTTTAGATAAGGAAAAATATTTGATAATGGTCAGGACAGGCCCCACCTTGACTAACTGTACAACAGAAAAATATAATCTCTAGACATGCAAAGCTCCAAAGCAACCTGGAGCATGGTAACCATAGTTGGATATCCTGTACTCCTACTGGGGAGATCTACTAGCACTTGTACCTGCAGCATGAAATGCATGTCCCCTGTAAGGGACGTCAGTCTGTGCACAATATGTTATATAAATAACCAACAGATCAGTGGTAAATTTATATCGGGATCAGCCTTGGGCTAGGCTTTTCCTTTAACCCCTTGGGCTACCCTCCATGATAGGATTGACCCTGGCTAGGTGATTCTTCCACCCCTCAGGTTACCACCCATCAATAAACAATATACTTTACCTTTTAATTACCTTTAAGATGATTCTTTTGGTGGTCACAGTATTAGAGCTGTAGGATTGTATATGTGTCATGTGACATGTAGATAATCATACAAGACAATATGACAATGAAAGTGTACGTTACATAAATAATGAAATGCGTATGAGATGAAACAACTTGTGAACTTTATTTAGCAACAAGAACCTATGTAACTTGGTATCCATGTGTATATGTACATTTGAATGTGACTATATATAGGAACATATGAATGTGTGAAAGAGTGGAGACACGTTTGATAGTTGTGTCGGAGTTGGTAAGTGTCTTGATTTGAAGGTGACTATATATGGGAGAATATGAACATGTGAAAGAGTGGAGACATGGTTAATAGTTATGGCAGAGTTAGTAAGTACCTTTATGTGCCAAGGAAGAATCTAGAGTTCATGCCAAGTAATACGAAATCAAGTAGCCTTACATACCTCGCTGTATGAGAAATCAAATAGCCTTACAAACCTCGCTGTACGACCTCGCTATTACCTCGAGATAACCTTCCCTTCCTCCAAAAATTTATCTATAACATAGTAGGTGATAAAACTAGTATTAGCAGCTAATAGATACATCTTGGCAGCCCAATCTCATAAAAAAACAACACACGGGCAGCAAATGGAAAATTATAAACCCGAGCATATTCTTTCTACCTTTCCGCCCCTAATCATATTTTCTAATACACATTATCATATATGTATCATGTGCAGCCTATTTTAGTGCCATAACAGTCTTACAACAGCCCACAAAGCACAATACATAACAATTCTACACAATATACAAATGGGCGGCATAATGTTATATCCCTTCGCTACATTTTGACGTCGACAATTCCAAACCTGTTTCAACTTTACCCAAACTGTCCTCAACACATCTATACATAAAAACAGCCTTATAATAGTCTCAGAATAGTATGAAAGTAGTCATGAAGGACGTGAGGAAATAGCCTTCCATCCATCAGCCCACAAGTTCCAATCAAAATCACACTTAAGATAGCACAATAAAACTCATATTTAAATGAAACAAAATAAAGGTAGCAACCTTAGGTTAATGTCTATAGCTTAAACATAGTAAGAACATCATCTTCTCTTCATAATAAAGCCCACAAACCATAGAGAAGTGACTAAAAAAAAAGGCAAGTGTGCAGCAACTTTCTAAACACATGTTGTCTGACCTTTGTTCACAAGTATAACTAGCATATATTTCTTGTTTGGCATGAGATAAGTATAATAAATACATGGATATTTCCACTTACCTTAAAATTTAAGGTTACGGTTTCCTTCAAGAACCCTAGAGGGTTGTATTGGCTGCCTTATGAAGTGAAGTAAAGAGAGAAAAAGAGTCTTTAGGAAAGCTGAAAATTTTTCCAAAGTGAAATGACTTAAGGGGCTGTTTTTGAGCCCTTTTAAAGAGTCCCTTTGGCTGACTTTCTCTTGATCTTTTGACCAAATATTAGTACATATTAACAAGCTAGTGATGCAGTAGCTTGGCCCTCACACTTGGGCTTAAATAGGTCTCAAAATTGATGGGCCTTGGCTCCCCATTTTCCTAACTCCTCTTCACTTAGTTTGGGCCCAATTAGTCAACTGGGTTGTGATGTACTTGGGCCCTTTTATTATTCATTTTGGGCTATAAGTATAGTTCATTTATGATGCTAAGATAGGTACACCCTTAACACGGACTTTATTCATAATCGGAATTGGATAAATTCAACATCAGGCCTTGTCTCTGTTTAGGTAGCAAGTTTAAGCTAGGAAAGTAGGTAACTCACTTGCTAGCTTCCTAAGTCTTACAAGTACCTCACTTCTCTCACTCCATTTAAGGTCGTGATCTCCTCAATTTGACTTAAAAATTATTGACACTCGACCCTCTTTAGCGTTAAACACACATATCGCCCTTTAACATGAGATTCAAGCACTTTTAAAAATTGGCGCTAATTTGAAAAGCCATATCATGTTTCATTTCTATAGAACTACTATTGTAAGGTGTGGGGTGTTACAAAATAATTGAGGGACTTTTTGGCGAAGGGATTTATTAGGCCTAGCCAATCACCTTGGGTGCACCACTGTTATTTATGAAAAAGAAGGATGGGTCCCTTAAGATGTGTATTTGTTATGACCCAAGCCTAGGCCTAGACCTAACTGGCAAATAAGAAACCCGAAGGAACCCCAAACAAGCCTCATAGCATATCATTACACACGATAACCGGGCTTACCCTCATAGTCAAATAGAACATAACATAGTGTCTCAATACATAGATAAGAGAAAATATAAACCAAAGTCCCCAAAATGGAGAACTCACCAATAAGCTTGGAATAAAACCATCTAGCCATGTGGAGAAGGAGGATGATCAACTTGGGCACCGGCTCCTACATAGTGATATCATGTAGGCAAGGGTATGCGTTAGCATGTTTGAATATACTAAGTATGTGGGATGCAATGCAATAAGAGACAAACTTCATAATCAACATGCATAACAATAGGCAAAAGTCATGATATAGCAATATGTCATGTATGATCAATGCATAAGTAAAACATTCTTAGGTAATCCATGGTCATATAGAATATCATATATGTCGAAGAGACCAAGCTAGATTTCCAAAGTATGAACCCCTTGGTAGGTTAGTAATATTGCCACCCCATCACTTAGGTGGATGAGTATTAACTTTCATCTAAGTTGCTGATGATGCCACCCCATCATAGAGGTGGATGAGTACTAACCCTTATCTTTATTGATGAGTACTAACCCCGATCTAGGTTAGTAATAAAGCCACCCCATCACTAGGTAGAGAAGTATAAACCCTTCACTAGGTTATCCAGGTGCTAGACCCTCTGAACTAGGCATGGTCGAGTTCTACACTTTATATAGAATTCATCATATGCTCTAATACAACACTTCATATAGGAATAATCATATACATAAGCTCATTTCATCATAACATCATTCATATCATATCGCATGCTTTGGACCTTCAATTCCTCAAGAAACCTTAACCAGATATTTTATCAAACACCTTGGGGTGTGTAATGTGTAATGCAAGAAAAGCTGTAGTAAAACCATCAATAAATACCTTGCAACACCCCCAAGATATTCACATCAAAACCCCTCATCAAAGCCAACATTAGATCCAAGATATAGAGCTCGAAACATGCTAAAACAACCATACTTTCATGAACTAAAGTCACTGTATAGTGAATTTCTCAAAATACAAAACCCACATGTAAAATCAACTTTAAATCATGCAATATTAGTAAAAAGAGGGTTTAGGAACCATGGGTGGAAGGATATAATGGATCAACACCACATACCTTAACTTTGGAGAAGTTCTTGGTGAAGGTTGAAGATGGAGACTTGAAGCTTGAAGTGCATCCTTAACTTTAGATGAGGGTTTTGGATCTTAAATTTGGGAGGAAAATAAGGCTAAGTATTTTAGTGTGTGTTGGGAAATATTTTGGGGAATATGAAGGTGAAATTTGGCTAAGTATAGGTAAAATTACATCTGGGAAAACTTAGGCCTAACACTTAGAAAAATCTAGACGGAGTAGGAAAGACAGTGCAGAAAATACACATCTCCGCATTGCAGAGAGGATGCAGAGGCTATCAGGTAATGGCACCAAGTGAAATTTCATAATTCAATTCCTTTGCTTTAAAATCGAGGTTAGACCATTATCACCCTAATTTGGACACTTTGAATAAGAATATAAAGTCTGATTTTTGAAATAACTAACAAATTTTTAGATATATGGTAAACAAGATTTTGGACACTTCTGAGGCACATTTTTAGGCACTTTTTGGGGTCGTTCAGTATTGACTATCGAAAACTCAATAGGGTCACCATCAAGATTAGATATCCTCTTCAGAGAATGGATGATATGTTTGACCAATTACAAGGGGCTAGCCACTTCTCTAAGATTGATCTTCGGTCCAGGTATCATCAACTGAAGGTGAGGGAGTGTGACATTCCCAAGATGACCTTCCGAACTAGTTATGGGCATTATAAATTTATGGTGATGTCACCTGGGTTGACCAATGCACCAACCATCTTTATGGACCTAACGAATAGGGTCTTTAAATACTATCTTGATTCCATTGTTGTGGTCTTCATTGATGATATTTTGATCTATTTTCATGGTGAGGAGAAGCATAGGGCTCATTTGAGGGTTGTGTTTTAAGGTTGAGGGAGGAGAAATTGTATGCTAAATATAAAAAGTGTGAATTTTGGTTGAGGGAGGTTGTCTTCCTAGGACATGTGGTGTCGGGGGATGGTATTAAGGTGGATCCTAAGAAGATCGATGTGATTAGAAATTATCCTAGACTATTGACCCCATCGAACATTAGGAGTTTCTTAGGCTTAGTGGGTTATTATCAAAAGTTTGTGAATGAGTTCTTTTCTATTGCTTCCCCTATGATAAAATTGACTCAAAAGAAGGCAATGTTTGTGTGGTTTGATGAATATGAGAGGAGTTTCCAAACATTAAAAGATAGGCTTGTGTCCCCTCCTAT
>DF363049.1:16343-34244 GCA_000787875.1 Solanum virginianum
GATCCTCCTATATTGTCACTACCAGATGGGCTTGAGGGATTTGTTGTGTGTTGTGATACTTCTCGAGTTGGTTTGGGTTGTGCGTTCATGCAAAATGGTAAGGTCATAGCCTAAGTTTCTAGACAACTCAAAGTGCATGAAAAGAACTACCCTGCCCATGATCTTGAGTTAGCCGCCGTTGTATTTGCATTAAAGATTTTTCATAATTACTGGTATGGGGTGTATGTTGATGTGTTCACCGATCATAACAGCCTCCAATGTGTCTTTACTCAAAAGGATCTCAACTGAGCCAAAGGAGATGGTTAGAACTTCTTAAGGACTATGATGTGAGTGTGTAGTATCATCCCCGTAAGACAAATATGGTGGCGAATACTTTGAGTAGTGTGTCTATGGGTAGCCTAGCATATGTTGATGGTGGTGATAAGGAGATGGCTAGGGAGGTGCATGATTGGCTAGTCGGGAGTTCGGTTGGAAGAGGTTGGTAATGGGGGTATTGTTGTTGATGATGGTTCTAGGTCTTCCTTGGTTGATAAGGTGAAAGAGAAGAAAGATCTTGATTCCTCCTTGTTAGAATTAAAGGCCTTGGTAAAAGAGGGCAAGGTGGAGGTTTTCTCCGAAGGGGGAGATATTGTCCTTAGGTAGCAAGGTAGGTTATGTGTGCCTTGTGTAGATGGTTAGAGTGACAGAATCCTTGATGAGGCCCATAACACTTCTTATTCTATCCACCCCAGTTCTGCCAAAATGTATAGATATTTGAGGGATGTGTATTGGTGGGGAGGCATAAAGAGAGACATTGCCAAATTCATTTCCATTTGTCATAGTTGTCAACAAGTTAAAGATGAACATGAAAGGCCGGATGGCCTAACCCAAGACAATGAGATTCCTACTTAAAAGTGGAAGGTAATTAATACGGATTTTATGGTTGGGTTGCATAAGACTAGAAAGGGTTTTGATTCAATTTGGGTTGTGGTTGATAAGATGAAAAAATTGGCTCACTTTGTATCGGTTAAGACCACATATGGAGTTGATGATTATGCAAGGTTACACATCCATGACTTTTTGAGGTTGCATGGGATTCCTTTGTCCATCATATCGGATAGTGGTGCTCAATTTACCTCATATTTTTGGAGGTCCTTCTAAAGGGGTCTTGGTACTAAAATTAAGCTTTCTATGACCTTCCACCCTCAAATGGATGGCCAACCCGAAAGGACTATACAAACCCTTGAGGATATGCTTAGAGCATTTGTGTTGGAGCTTAAAGATAGTTGGGACGATCATCTTCTATTGATTGAGTTTGCCTACAACAATAGCTATCATTCTAGCATCAATATGGCTCCTTTTAAGGCACTCTATGGTAGATTTTATAGATCACCAATGGGGTGGTTTGAGGTTGGTGAAGTGGCCTTCTTAGGACTAGATCTGCTTATGGAGGCTCTTGAGAAGGTTATGATAATTAGAGAAAGGTTGAAGATGGCCTAAAGCCATCAAAAGTCTTATGCCGATGTGAGGAGAAGGTAGCTTGAATTCAAAGTTAATGATTGGGTCTATTTGAAGGTATCACCGATAAAATGTGTGGCCCATTTTGGTAAGAAGGGAAAATTGATCCCATGATATGTGGGTCCTTATAGGGTGATGAGAAAGGTGTCACCCATAAAGGGTGTGGCGTATTTTGGTAAGAAGTGCTAGTTGAGCCCAAGACATGTAGGTCCTTATAGGGTGATAAGAAGGGTTGGCAAGGTAGCTTATGAGTTGGAATTGCCTCGGGAAATAAATTTGGTTCATCCGGTGTTTCATGTGTTCATATAGAGGAAATGTGTGGGTGATCCAAATGCCATTGTCCCTGTCGATATTCTGCATGTTGTGGAAGACAATTTTACATATGAAGAGGTTCCAGTTCAACTCTTGGATAGGGAAGTGAAAAGATGGAGAAACAATGAGGTCGCTTACGTTAAGGTTCTTTTGAAGGAATCAACATGTTGAAAGTGCTACTTGGGAGGCCGAAGCAGACATGCAAAAGCGATATCCTTACCTTTTCCACTCGACTCAAGCCTAAGGTATTAATCTAAGTCTTTTATATGATCTCAAGTCTTAAGTTCAGCCCTCATGTCATTGCATATGTTAATGTTCAAATTAACAAGTTCATGATGATTTTACACTTATGATGAGATTTTTTGAAATGGTGTTTAAGTGCATTGTTGCATCTCTATGTGGCCTGAGATTTTCATGTTTGTGTCTCCCATATACGTCTTTTTGATATTTGGGGATGAATTTTCCCAAGGGGAAGATATTATAATGACCCCAAAAAGTGCCCAAAAATGTGCCTCGGATGTGCCTAAAATCATAAATTTCCATATATCTCCAAATCCATGTGCAATATCAAAAATCCAACTTCATATTCTTTTTTAGGGGGTCTTTTTGAGTGGAAAATGGGTCTAACCCTGATTTAAGAGCAAACCATTAGCAATTTTATTTTTCATAATTTTTTATTTCCAAAATTGATCTGTGACAGTACCGCGACGCACAGCCGTCATGGACCTGTGTAAATCTAGCATTTGCGACAGGACCATATTGCAGACCATATATGGAACTGTGTATTTTTTTGCCAGTGATTTTTATCTCAGTCCAAGGCTTTTGGGTCTTGGGCCTAAGTATTCCCAAACGTGAAAATACCTATAGTCCATTTTCACCCTCATATCATTCTAAATATTTTCCAATACTCATTCTAACACCTAGCCAAATATTTTACACCTAAACTCAAGTCTCAAAACCCTTTTCAGATATAAAGGATTTCCTCTCAAGCTTTAAGTCTCCATCTCCAATCTTCATCAAGTTCATCTCCAAAGTTAAGGTATGTGGGTTTCTTTCATGGGTTCGTTTCATTCAAGTCTCCATACCCAATCTTCATCAAGTTTATCTCCAACGCTATGGTCTGTGGGTTTCTTTCACCCCTGATGCCCAAGATTCATTGTTCTTAATATTTCATGATTCAAAGTTGATTTACTCATGTGTCTTACCTATTATGAAATTCACTGCATACTATGTTAGGCTTTATGAAATTATGATTGTTTTGTCATGTTTTGAGCTATGAAACCAAGGTGTAATGTAAGATTTGATGAAGGTTTTTGATGTACATTGCTTGAGGTTGTTACCAAGTATATCTATTGAAGGTTTTATATTGAATTTTCTAGTATGATTTTACTCTTGGAGTGCATGGTTTTACACAAGCACTATACATCCTCTAAGTGTTTGATAAAATGTCCTGTTATGATTTCTTAGGGAATTAAAGGCTCAATGAATGTCTTATGAGTTCAATGACTATATGATGATGATATGATGATGAAATGATTATGAGATGAATATATGTATATGGTATTTTCTATATAGTGTTGGAATGTGAGCATGTCCTACATGGGGGTTGCACGCCAGTAACCTTGTCAAGGGGTTCGTACCTTGATAACCTATCAGGGGGTTTGTAATCCGACACCACGAAAGGTAGTGTGCGACTATCCATCAATATTGTTGGGGGTTTGTACCCATAAACCTATCAGAAGGATTGTACTCCGGTACCACGGGTGGTAGGTTGTGACGATCCACCAACCTATCGGAGGATTTGTACTCCTACACCACGTGTGGTAGAGTATGATGATCCACCAACCTATTGACAAAGTTTGTACATCTATCACCAAGTGCAATAGGGTATGACAATCAACCAATATTTTAATAGTCTCTTCTTACAGATATGTTATGTCTTATGTAAGCATGTTTTACTTAAGCATTAATCATACATGTCATATTATTATTATGCTAGCTATTGTCTGTCTCTATGCATTTTAACCACAATGCCTATCCCTTGTTGCATTGCAGCCTACATACTTAGTGCATTCAAACATACTAACGCATACTCTATGCCTACAAGATGTCACCATATAGGAACCGGAGCACTGCCAGATCATCCTCCTCCTCCATATGGCTAGTTCGATTTTCCTACAAGCTTATTGGTGAGTCCTTCATTTTGGGGATGTTACTTATGATCTCTTGCTATGTATTTAGACTATCTTTATTTGGTTATGTATTGACAATGAAGGTGACCCCGATTACTTGTCTTGTTCCCCACTCTTATCTATGTAGTAGAAGTGTTGTTGGACATGCTATGTGTCTATGCTATGAGTCTTGACTCTCTTGTTTCTTGATATTATGATATGGAAGTTTACCCTTAGCCCGTTTTTTATTGTTATGCCTACCTCTTAATGGCATATTCTATTGCTTCCGTGACCAAGGATGTGTAATGATATGCTATGAGGTTTATTTGGGATTCCCTTAGTTTCCCCATTCGCCGATCACATCTAAATAGTACATGAGGGTAGAAAGATAGCATAGATCATAACCTTACATGTAAGCATGAGGTACATAACATTGAATCGTATATAAGGGTAAGGCATACTACATAGTTTATAACCCCTTCATATGGGTATAAGATATTGCATAACATCGAATCATACATGAGGGTAAAGTATACAACATAGTTCATAACCCTTTCATGTAGAAATTGGCCTTGTACTAGAGGGTAAGGCATATAACATAATTCATAGCCCCTTCTAGTAGGCTTCACGATTCACAAGAGCATAAGCCTTAGCATAAGAATTGGATAACTCATCAACAATCGAGACTTGTAAAAATTATGCAATAGGTCATAGGAAAACTTGAGAATTCTTGTCAAGACATTTTATTAAACATGTGGTAAGCATGTATGGACACATGTTCAAATCATGCAAAATGCAAGGGTATAGATTATGAAATGGTGAAATCAATACATCTTAAAGTCATGTAAATCAACCCACCCATACCATGGTAAAACCCCATCATGGTTAACATGCAAATCATATCAAAACTTCACAACATCTCATAGATTTCATAGCTCTAATCATGTATAGTCTCAATAGACAAGATTCATAGTATAAGCTTAAAATAAATATTCATGCATAATCAACAATATTTGATAAAACTCCAACATATTTCATGGTCATACTTTATAATAATAGATACCCATAAGTAATACAACTTGAAAACATGCAATTTTTATAAGAAGGAAGATTGGGCTCCATGGGGGAAAGGACCTAATGGATGAAACCCACATACCTTAAACTTGGGTTTTCTTATTGTAGACATGAAGCTTGAATGGAGTTCTTGAGATCTGGAATTAAGCTTGGGACACTTGAATTTGGATGAAATATTTGGTTAAGACTTGGAGAGGTCTTTAGGAGGGTTTTGAGTGATATAGAGTTGAAAAATGGCTAAGTATGGGTAATTTCACGCTTAAATGGGCATGGGGATATGACTCCAATGCCCTTGGGCCTATATAGAAAAATAGGGGAAAAACTACACTAGTCTGCATCTGGTCCACGAAGTGGACCCAATGCGACGGTAACTTTTACACTACTCCATGCCCCTAGCGCGTCGCGGCCAGGGCGCGGATCGCCACTATTTTGAAAAAATTAGCGAAAATCTTTTTTTTTGAAATTAGCAAAAATCATTTTTCCCTATGGGTCTTCTAAAATCCGGGTTATACCCATTTTGCACTCAATTTTGCCCCACGATCTAGAATATGAAGTCGAATTTTCAATTCATACATGGATTTTGAGATTTATGGAAATTACCATTATGGGCATTTCTGAAGCATATTTTTGGGGTGTTTCATGATCAATTCATAAGGTAAAACATATGTGGATGTTATTTTACTTGCATAACTCATAAAAATCATAACAAAGTGGGATGAGTAGCTCATCCTATACTTTGTACTAGAGGGTGAGGAATATTGCGTAGGTCATAATAATAATGAACCATCATAAATCGTCATAAGAGAATATCTTGGGGACATGAGATGGACATAAGTATATATCTGGAAAATCATAGATCAAGAATAACATATACCATAAAGCTTTGGGGAGTTCATAAAAGATAGTGAGAAATAGAAGGTGTCATACATAACTAAAGTATTAATATTCTTGGGTGAAAAATACATCACTTTACATTAAAGACTATTTTATTATGCAAGGAACATTGGCAATCATAATGGAGAACACCTTACACATTTGCAGAAATCATCATGTACCTTTAGGGAAAATTACCATTAGAATTTGTGAAACAAAGAATCATAGGAACTTTAAATCAACTTTGGACATAACATAAAGGAACCGATTAATCAACATAAAAGGGAAAACTTAGAACCATAAGGAGAACTTGAACATGTGTAAGAGAAACCTTTAACCGACATAAAACATGTGAGCTAAGCCATGGAGTGTCACGACCAAAGCCTAGGGCCAAGACATGACACAGCAAATGGGGAACCCAAAGGGACCCCAAACAAGACACTTAACATATCATTACACATCCTTGGTTACGAAAGAAATTAAATAACAATAAGAGAATATAAATAAGGGCAAAGGGACTAAGGGAGTCTTTCATAACCTAAAACATACAAAAGTCAAGAGAGTCAAAGCTCATAGCATCAATAAATAAATTATACAACAACACCTCTAAACTTAGACTTGAGCAGGGGCCAAGACACTTTCCGGGCTCACCCTCATAATAGCAAATATCAAACATAAGGAGATAACAAAAGAACAAGAGTAGCATAGCTTGTATCCCAGAACTTGAAGAATCAACAAAGCTTACCTTCAAGATATCAAACTCGCCACGTCGAAGAAGATAGTCAAATGGAGTTCCGGTCCCTACATGATAACATCATGTAGGCATAGGATACACATTAGTACATTTGAATGTAGTAAGTATGTAGGATGCAATGCAACAAAAAAAAGACATCATAATCAAAATGCATAATTATAAGCAATAGATAAACATGATAACAATATGGCATGCATGACCAATGCTTGAAGTAAAAAACATGATTATAAATCATTCAAATTGCACAGAACATAGTACATACGTGTGGGAAGAGACATCAACTAACATAGAATAAGACCAAGTGAGCTACAAATTGCAATCCCGATGATTACCCCTCACCGGTAAAGAGGTGGTCTACTTGCCAAGGTAAACCATACTTCAAACTTACGGGAACATTACCCAATTTTGTATGAAGTAACCTTCCTTATGGGAACATGACCCAATTTCAAAAAGGATTTCATTAAGAACTTCACCTTACGGGAACACGACCCATTTTCGAGAAACAAATCATGAGAAAGTGTACAAAGTGGATCCCCTAGTATTGCAAAGGTAAAACATAGTCCTATGGTGTCACATAGTTCAAGGAAAGAGAGCAAACCCTCCACCCATCAGTGCTAAGCCTAATTCTATGGAATAATTAGAATAATCATAACTTTAATAAGTTATTAAAAAATATAGAATCATGACACGAGTAGCTCTTAAACATCCTTAACCTATAATGGTGAGCCCAACTTCAAAACATAAGAATAGATCACCATCAAATATTACCCTTGCATTAACATAAATGTCTCACAAGAGGTATAATCTTTGAAAAGGGGCTTAGCTTCATACTTGCATAATCATAGATAATTTAATGAATTCATAACATACTTGATACCCCATATTCATCATGAAGTCACTTGACTTGTAAAACATGCACATATCTTGAGATTTCTTAACTTGGCATTTCATCAAACACTTGGTGGCACATATGAGGACATGTTCAAATTATGCAAAGTGCAGGAGTATAGATCATGAAATAGTGAAATCAATGCATCTTATAATCATGTAAATAAGCCCACCAACATCATGTTAAAATTCCATCATGGATAACTGTTAAATCATAACAAAACATCACAAATAGTTCATAGATCCCATAGCTTCAATCATGTGTAATCTCAATAGACATAGATCACTTCATAGTATAAGTTCAAAATAGATATTTATGCGTAATCAACAATATTTGACAAAATCCCAGCATATTTCATGCTCATATTTCATAATAACAGATAACCATAAGAAATACATCTTGAAATCATGCAATTTTCATAAAAAGGAAGATTGGGCTTCATGGGTGAGAGGAACCCATGAATGAAACCCACATACCTTAGACCTAGAATTTTTTGAAATTAAGTTGAAAAAAACTTAATCTTGGAATGGGATCTTGAAATCCATAACTTATTCTTGAGTTCCCTTGAATTCTTATTGGGGTTTGGTAGAGCCTCTTGGGTGAATTTTAGAGTGTATTCTAATATGGAGGAGTGAATTTGATCTTTAGGAATAAGGTTTAGTCTTTAGGAAGTGTTAAGCTAGCATAGGAATCCCCAAAAGACCAATAGAAATAGCTAAATTTATGGAATGCCATTAATGAAATAGAATTTGGCAAAAACCGGTATATACCCCTACACAGATGAGTTCTACCAAAATGGGCGTAATTTCTGTTATCCCAAAAAATGACTTTATTTCAAAAATATGATTTAATACCTAATTAATTTAAGTACAAACCAAATTCCCAAAAACATTGAATACAGAGAGTCGCCACATAATTTTGAGGATAATTAGGAAACCAATAAAAAAATTTTAAAAGACCTAATAGAAAAATCCTTTTAAAATACCAAGAGATGGGTAAGGGTTCAATTTCCACTTTGAGAAGAACTTAATCACTCAAAATGGCCGCTAACGTGCGGTTGACCGACGATTAGAAATTTTGACTAACTTTTAAAGATTTGATTGATTTAAAAAAAAAAAGGTTGATTAATATAAAAAATTAACTAAATTTGAATGACTTTTGACTAAACTTGAAAATGTTGACTAGATTTGAAAACGTTGACTAAATTTAAAAGAACTGAAAGAATTTGATTGAATTTGAAAATGTTGACTAATTTGAAAGAATTGA
Organism: Solanum virginianum; assembly: GCA_000787875.1. Lineage (NCBI taxonomy): Eukaryota > Viridiplantae > Streptophyta > Magnoliopsida > Solanales > Solanaceae > Solanum > Solanum virginianum. The sequence goes on from DF363049.1 coordinate 25,180, forward strand.
TTGAATTTTTGAAAAGATTGACTGAATTTAAAAGAATTTGCCGGGGAAATTAACAAAAATGGTAGATATGTCGGGGAAGTTAATTAGATTAATATATAAAATAAAGTAAAAGGAGCGAGTTAAGAGTTTCTGACCTTTTAGCCCACTTCTGCGCTACAACTCTTTTGAGATTAGCTCGTTAGCTTGGGGCATCGTTCATGCAAAGAAATAAATAAGGAGTAGTAAGAGACTCAAATTTAACAACATAATAGGACTATACTGACTCTCATAAAGCAAAACGTTTTGACTCCAAAGCAGCAGCAAAACAAACATGAATAACAATCAAAGGATAAGCATAACCATTTCATGATAAGCAAAGATAAGACTACCAGTGATGCCATCTTTCCCTTCACTTGTTAGAACAAAATAACACTCATTGCATAGTTACACAAAAAGATAACAACTTTACCAAAATGAAACTCAACAGATACATGTGACAAACATTTAGCCAAGCCAGTTAGTAGTCTGAAATAGACTTAAGAAATCTCAAAAGAGAGTGCAAAACAGAGAAGATAAATGCACAGGTAACTTGGAATTTAGGCACCAGTGAACTCATATAACAATCTATGACTCAAAACTTGAATTTTGGGAGACATCAGATAATAGCAAGAAGCAGTAGAACCCAACAATAACACACATAACTGGAAATCAGAGAAATTAGTGAAAGATACTAACTTATATAAGGCTTGAACTTTATAAGCAAGGTTTAATATATCATTACATATATTGAAACCTAATCAACAATCAAAGTATTCTTCCTGTTCTTATCCAAAAATGATTCTGTGGTAACACATACATGTACGAACAAGGAAGTATCTTCAACGAGGGAGAGTTATTGGACGGCGAACTGAAACACACGAGAGGACTCATTTAGGACAGATGAACTCTTAATAATGACAACATCACAGCAAACAAAAGCAGCAGGGAAATGAGAACAAATTGCAAGATCCAAAGTTAAATGAATAATACCGTAAGACAAATAACTTCATTTTTTCCAAAGATTAGGAATTCCCAATGAATTTGCTCAGATCTAGACCACAAAAAATTAAGATGTAATACTTATCAAGTGCTGCCGATAGCATCAGTTTATCACACAATATTTTCAACTCACTTTGTCACATTCTCAACTAACAGAAGGGGGACAAACAACCAAGAAAATTTAAAAATATACAGTGTACTACTTCAAGGAATAAACTCATTTCAGTCATAATAAAACATGCCTAGAGGTCAAAGATCTATCAAGGCTCTTATCTGGTGACTCTAAACAGGTTACAAATAATGTATAGCAACAGAATGAAAAGAAATTAGCATATGCAAACCAAACAGACTTCATAACTCCAGCAAGGATAGTATAGCAGCAGGTTAAGGATAAATTTCGAAACCAAAAGAACGAAGATAGGGAACACAGCCACATCTCATGCACATCTAAACAAATTTTGATACAATAAAGATATGTACATGATATTCGTGACCAAAACATTCAGATTTTGAGACAAACCGTTGAAGAGAAACTAAAGCGACATCAATAACATGATAGGCAGACTATATTCACAGAAAAGAAAACATCAGCCAGATCTTAAAAAAAACTAGAATTCTTATCAAGACAAATTAACAAGCTAGATTTGAACATTACAATGTGCTTTTAAAATAAAATAGTGGATAAAATGACAACAATAACATCCTCAACTAATACACAGTACATACCCGCATATTGCTTGATCTAAAAAATGAATGCTACCAAACTGATGAGCATACTGAAGCAATTATAATTTCCAGATGAACATGTATTATGAATTGGAACAATCACAGCTGCAGGAGAAGGATTAGAACAAGCACGGAGTGGAGACGATGAATGCTCACTATTTGAAATTATTTTCATTTGTATTATGAATTGGAACAATCACAGCTGCAGGAGAAGGATTAGAACAAGCACGGAGTGGAGACGATGGATGCTCACTATTTGAAATTATTTTCATCAAAATTTAGACTTGCGTCAAAGACTTAGTGTTCAAATCATGCTATAGTGAAATGAGCTATTTTAGGCATTATTAGCTGAAAGCTTTGAAAATGACACAACAAGATTTGAACAAGTATGAAGCCAACCAGATTTACTTCCAAGATCTATTAACACTGCAATTTTGGATAGAAATAAACTCAACTAAAACATTGATCGCGGCGTGAATAGGATATTCATAACAACATACCCACACTCAAACAGGAAGAATGCATACATAATCAAGAGTCTACACAGCAAGCACAGTGACCAAAGATAACAATGCACACATCATTAGAATAAAAGGGTCGAACAAAGATGTTACCTGTGTTGGTGCAGCGAAATGGGACAACGAGTTTGAAAGCAACTTCGACACCATTGAAATTGAAGAATCCGTCAACCTCAACCAAAAATCGCTGCTCACTACCTGTTCTCTCTGCCTCTAGTTACATTTTCACTGGCGCACCTCCGTCGTTGAGTTGCTGCGCCGCCCTCTTCATCTCCCTCTGGTTGCTTCGGTCTCTCTGTTTACTGTCGCCACTGGCTCTCTATTCTCTCCTTTCCTCCCTGTTCTTTTCTAAACTTTAACAATACTCCCTCAGTTAGAGCTACTAAAAGACTATAAATCGAGGATCAGATCTATGTTAAGCTCGAGCAAAAGGGAGTCCAACCATGTCATGGCTGCAAAAATCAGTATGCCCCGCCAAGATTTGGGTCAAACAAACTCAAATGCCTAATTAATCAGCTCAAGAAAGTATTTCCCCAAAAATATGACAAAATCATCATCGCCTCTAATACTCACCTCCACTGCTCCTCCCAAATCAGTGAGCAAAGTGTTCCACTTTTAGGCAAAAAATATGGTTCAAAAATGGTGTGGTTTAGGGGGCTGGTTTGGTGGTATTTTGACTGTTTTTTCAGGTGAGTTTGTGGAAGGTTTTCTGAATGGTATGGTGGTTATTTGGTGGCGAAAATGGGTGATTTTGTGTGCTATTTGGTGGATGATTTGGGGTTGAAAATGGAGGTTTTGAGGCTGAAAATGGTGGAGAAAAAATGGAGAGGATGAAGAGGGAGGCGGATCCTTTTTCTTTTGGCTTTTTGTTGGTTTTTATGTTGTTTTTCGTTCTCGGTTTGTTCTTCAGTTGACAAAGAAGATGATGGAGAGAGGATTAGGGTCTTGGTTTTTTTTTTTGAAGAAAGAAGAGGACCAGGGGCAAGAATCTTGAAATCCGAAAAAGTGAAAGAAATTCGGGGGTCCAAAAAATATAGGGGAGTGGGAAAGTAAAATAAAAGTGGGGCGTGTGGGCCCCCCACCACGCGTGGGATTAAATTAATTAATTTTTTTAATTATTTTTTATTTTTTTCAATTAAATTGAATATATTAAAAACACCAATTTTAATTAAAAGACACTCTAAAATGTACTATAGGCCGGACAAAATTGAGTGTCAACAATTTCTTTATCTGAACTCTAAATAAGGTGAAACCAAGTGCGTTGGAAAGCTACTTCAAAGAGCTTTAATTGGAAACCTAATTCAACGCACTTGGTTTGCACAAGAACTCTTTGTGTGCTAAGAGATATGTCCCTTTAAAGTTCACCCTCCTACCAGTACTTGTGCAAAACTTAGCCAACGGAAATTCCTTTGAACTTGGCTTGATGTAGGGGATCCACGATGTTCTTTAATGGCATGAATAAGCTTGACTTAGATTTGAATGAGAGCTTCAAGCTTAAATGAATTTCTTGAGATCCGAAATGAGTTTGGGACATTTGAATTTTGATGCAATATTTGGCTAAGTGTTAGAGAGAGTTTTGGGGAATACCTTGAATAATATGGGATTAAAAATGACTAAGTATAGGTGTTTATGAGTATAGGAAGGCATAGGCCCAAGACCCCAAGGCCTCAGGCCAAATTAAAAAAATTGGCACAAAAATACACTAGTCTGCGCCCTGGCCGCGTCGCGCTCACCCATTCCTCACTCAATTCCACCCCCCCTCGAATCATTAATATGAAGTTGGAGTTTTGATAAAAAGCACAAATTTTGAGATATATGGAAATTACGATTATGGACATTTTCGAGGCACATTTTTGGGCACTTTTTGATGTTATTTCAATATCTCCCCCTTGGGAACATTCGTTCCTGAATGTCAACGAAACATATATAACAGAAGTAAGCAAGATAATTTTAGCTCACACAAGAATGCAATAATAATTTTAGCTCACACAAGAATGCAACAATGCACTTAACATCACTTCAAAAATCTCAACATAAGTATTAAAATAACCATAAACTTGTCAATTTAAACATGAATGCATGCAAAAGACATAAAGGCTGAAACTTAAGGCAAAAAATCATAAAAAGGACTTGATTTGTTATCATAAGCTTGAATAGAATGAAAGAGGTATGGATATTGCTTCTCCCTGCCTACTCTGACTCCCCAAATGATACTTTCCACTTTGGCGATTCTTCCAAAGGGCCTTGACGAGCACTACATTCTTATTAGTCAACTTTTCCACCCATTCATCCAATATCTCTACTGGGACCTTCTATTAAGCCAACCATCCTCCACAACACCCATAACCCCAAAGAGTTCTACAGCACTTAAGTCACCAAATATCTCCTCAATCTAGATGCATGCAAAATTAGACGAACCATATCTATATTCATAGGCAACTCTAATTCGTATGCAACCTTACAAATCCTCCTCAATATTCTATAAGGGCCCAGAAACCATACACTCAACTTCCCTTCTTGCCAAAGATTTGGGTCAAACAAACTCAAATGCCTAATTAATCAGCTCAAGAAAGTATTTCCCCAAAAATATGACAAAATCATCATCGCCTCTAATACTCACCTCCACTGCTCCTCCCAAATCAGTGAGCAAAGTGTTCCAACTATCAACACAATCACATATACCTTACCTTAGTACCTAATGACGCCATCTCCCCCTCTGGAGAAACCTCCACTTTACCACCTTCCACCGAAGCATTCAACTCTAGCAAGGTAGGGTCAAAGTCTTGCTTTGACTTGACCTCATCAACTAAAGAAGATTGAAACCATCAAAACCACTATTCCACCATTCTTAACTTTCTCCAACGTAACTCCCGATCAAGAGACAAAGATTAACTCAATGTCAACTAAAGAAGATTTGAAACCATCAAAACCGCTATACTACCATTCTAAACTTACTCCAACCTAACTCCCATTATAGCCAACCGATGAACCTCTCTAGTCACCACTTTGCCACCCTCATCAACATGCGCTAGGCTACCCATAGACACCCTACTTAGAGCATCGGCCACAATATTAGCCTTACCAAGATGATAATACAAATTCATATCATAATCCTTAAGGTGCTCTAACCACCTTCTTGTTACCCATAATTTACACTTATCATATTTAGCAAACAACCTCTCATCCCCCAAGATTTGTAACACTACCCTCAAATGATTAACAAGCTTTAAATAAATCAATGCCCCATCACTAAAGACCACCATAAACATGAAAAGGTATGGTGTAAGGACCCTATTCAAGAGATCCATAAACATAGCTGATGCATGAAACAAAACCAACCCCAAGACCTCAAACCCACCATGGTAAAATCAACAAAATTAAAAGACAAAATCATAAGGACACACATGAAACTTACTAGCAACAAAAGGAATCATAAAAGAAATAGTGGCTACTCGACCTATCAAAACATGAATATCAAATCAAAAATCTTCAACATACCATAGCAACATCAAGTAACACATCCCCTCTTTGCCTCCCTTAAAGAGCATAGAATCGATTATGTCGTGGAGCACCCACTTGGCTACTTTGAGCCTCTTGAGGAATGCCATCTCTAGCCTCAGGTTGAGCATGAGGATAACCACTAACTTTGTCACCAAATCCACCACAATCAAAGAAAGCATTAGACTTCTTCAAACACGGGCCACCATGGCCTTTCCCACACTTTCGGCATCTAGGATTTGTCACCCCCTCAATACCTCCTTAGAATCTTTGATTTGAGACCCTATCATTGGGAAATCTCTCATTGGAAGCAAAGATGTCACTTCTATTAAGGTTATTTTGGAGGAACCAACAAGTTGAAAGTGCTACTTGGGAGGCCGAAGCTAACATGCAAATACAATATCCTTACCTTTTCCACTCCACTCAAGCCTAAGGTATTGATCTAAGGCATTTATATGATCTCAAGTCTTAAGTTCATCCCTCATGTCATTGTATATGTTCACATTTAAATTAACAAGTTCATGATGATTTTACACTTATGATGAGATTTTTTGAAATGGTGTTTAAGTGCATTGTTGCATCTCTATGTGGCTTGAGATTATCATGTTTGTGTCTCTGATATATGTCTCTTTGACATTCATTGCCGAATGTTCCTAAGGAGAGATATTATAACAACCTCAAAACGTGCCCAAAAATGTGCCTTGGAGGTGCCCGAAATCATAAATTTTCATATATCTCAAAATTTGTGTGCTATATCAAAAATACGACTTCACATTCTTGTTTAGGGGGTCATTTTGAGTGGCATATAGGCCTAACCCTAATATAAGAGCAAACCATTAGCAATTTTATTTTTGTAATTTTCAATTTCCAAAATCGATCCGCGATGTTACCGTGATGTGCAACCGTTGTGGACCTGTGTAAATCTGGCCTTCGCGATAGGTCCACCTTACGGACCAAATGTTGACCTGTGTATTTTATTGCAGGTGATTTTTATCTCAGGCCAACACTTTTGGGTCGTGGGCCTAAGTGTTCCCAAATGTGAAAATATCTATACTTATCTATTTTCACTCTCATATCATTTTAAACATTTCCCAACATGCATTAAAACACTTAGCCAAATATTTTACTCCTAAACTCAAGTCTCAAAACCCTTTCTGGATCTTAAGGATTGCACTCAAGCTTCAAGTCTCCATACCCAATCTTCATCAAGTTCATCTCCAAAGCTAAGGTATATGGGTTTTTTTCATGGGTTCCTTTCACCCATGATGCCCTAGATTCCTTGTTCTTAATATTTCATGATTCAAAGTTGATTTACTCATGAGTCTTACCTATTATGAAATTCACTACACACTATGTTAAGGTTTATGAAATTATGATTGTTTAGCCATATTTTGAGCTATGAAACCAACGTCTAATGTAAGATTTGATGAAGGATTTTGATGTACATTGCTTAAGGCTATTACCAAGTGTCTATTGAAGGTTTTACATTGAATTTTCCAGCATAGTTTTACTGTTGGAGTGCATGGAATTACACAAGCACTATACATTCTCTAAGTATCTGATAAAATGTCCAGTTATGATTTATTGGGGAATTAAAGGTCCAATGAATGTCTTATGAGCTCTATGACTATATGATGATGAAATGATGATGAGATGAATGTATATATATGGTTATTCTCTATATAGCTTTGGAATGTGACCATGCCCTACTCCGGATAAACTTGTCAAGGGATTCGTACCTTGATAACCTATGAAGGGATTTGTACTCTAGCACCATGAAAGGTAGGGTACGACTATCCATCAACCTTGTTAGGGATTTGTACCCATCAACCTATCAGGGGGTTGTACTCCAGCATAACGGGTGGTAGGGTGCGACGATCCACTAACCTATTGACGGGAGTTATACCTTAATCACCATGGGTGATAGGGTGTGATGATCCACCAATAGTTTAATGGTCTCATCTTACATATATGTTATGTCTTATGTAAGAATGTTTTACTTAAGCTTTAATCGTACATGTCATATTGTTATTATGCTAGCTATTGTCTATCTCTATGTATTTTGACCACGATGTCTATCCCTTGTTGCATTGCACCCTACATACTTAGTACATTCAAATGTACTAATGCATACTCTATGCCTACATGATGTCACCATGTAGGAACCGGAGCACCACTTGATCATCCTCCTCCTCCACATGGCTAGTTCGATTGTCCTACAGGCTTGTTGGTGAGTCCTCCAATTTGGGGACGTTGCTTATGATCTCTTGCCATTATTTAGACTATCTTTCTTTTGTTATGTATTCACTATGAGGGTGAGCCCGGTTACTTGTCTTGGCCCTTGCTCTTATCTATGTAGTAGAAGTTTTGTTGGATATGTTATACATCTATGCTATAAGTCTTGACTCTCTTATTTCTTGATGTTATTATTTGGAAGCTTAACCTTAGCCACTTTTTCATTGTTATGGCTATCTCTTAATGTCATATTCTATTGCTTCTACAACCAAGGATATGTAATGATATGTTATGAGGCTTATTTGGGGTTCCTTCGGTTTCCCCATTCGTCGGTCACATCTAGATCCTAACCTTGGGTCATGACAATAACCCCTATATATGAGTATAAGATATTGCATAACATTGAATCATATATTAGGGTAAAGTATACAACATAGTTCATAACCCTTTCATGTAGAAATTGCCCTTGTACTAGAGGGTAAGGCATATAACATAATTCATAGCCCCTTCTAGTAGGCTTCACGATTCACAAGAGCATAAGCCTTAGCATAAGAACTCAATAACTCATCAACAATCGAAATTTGTAAAAATTATGCAATAGTTAATAGGAAAACTTGAGAATTATTGTCAAGATATTTTATCAAACACTTGGTAAGCATATATGGACACATGTTCAAATCATGCAAAATGCAAGGATATGGATCATGAAATAGTGAAGTCAATGTATCTTAAAGTCATGTAAATCAATCTACCAATACCATGATAAAACCATATCATGGGTAATATGCAAATCATATCAAAAATTCACAACAACTCATATATTTCATAGCTCTAATCATGTATAGTCTCAATAGACTAGAATAATTCATAGTATAAGCTTAAAATAAATTTTCATGCATAATCAACAATATTTGATAAAACCCTAACATATTTCATGCTCATACTTCACAATAATTGATACCCATAAGTTATACAACTTGAAAATATGCAATTTTCATAAAAGAATGATTGGGCTCCATAGGTGAAAGGACCCAATGGATGAAACCTACATACCTTAAACTTGGGTTTTCT